>VZQC01013352.1:174752-280536 GCA_009823505.1 Rhizomys pruinosus | reverse complement strand
TTTATAGAGAAACCACAATTTGCAGAATAGCATACCATCCAAGCATCTGTGTCTATGCTCACAGCTTAGCTTGACATAATAATTAGTACTGCTTAAATGCCTGTAAATCCAATTGCTTGTGCTTTGTTAGTATGACTAAAAACGTATCACTGGAAAAGCTGTCAACCCATGAAGGGAAACAACCTGAACAGACTAAAGTCCAAAATGACAACTCCAAAGAAAGTAGACTGTTTTCTTCTCACCCACTTGTGCCCCTTTCCCAAAGCCCAGGGAACAAATTGTGGAAGAGGAGGCATGGTAGAATGTAAGGGCTGCAGAGAGATAGGGGTGAATCATGAGACTTCAGCAATATAGTCTGTACTCCTAATTGATCAACATGCCTTTGCATACAAGCTTCTCCAACTGGGCTATGGGAACCTTGGGTTGTTCAAAACGTGGACATAGATACTTGCAAAATGCACCAATTACCTAATTGTATGGCAAACTGAGCAACATCAATGTTATCTGAAAACAACTGTTATTATATTGTAGAATCCCTTAAAAATAAACAAATAATAATAAAAAAAGAAATTATTTTAAAAGAAAAAAAAGTTATTCTGTTGTAATGGGGATGGTAACTCAGGAAACCTGTATTC
Source organism: Rhizomys pruinosus (assembly GCA_009823505.1). Classification (NCBI taxonomy): domain Eukaryota; kingdom Metazoa; phylum Chordata; class Mammalia; order Rodentia; family Spalacidae; genus Rhizomys; species Rhizomys pruinosus. Next base: position 279,901 of record VZQC01013352.1, on the reverse strand, counting down.
AATTGTACCATTAAGTCACTTATTTATATACTTTCTGATTTTTATGTAGGTGCTTAGAGCACTAAACTTCTCTTAGGACTGTTTTAATGTGTCCCAAAGATTTTGGTGTGTTCTGTTTTCATTTTCATTTAGTTCCAGGAATAGTCTTTTCTTTTCTTTCTTGATTTCATCTTAGACCCATTCCTCATTTAAGAGTGTGTTGTTTAATCTCTGTGAGTTCATGTAATTAGTAGAGCTTCACTTGCTGTTGACTTTATTTGTAGTCTAATAAAATGGATGGAATTATTTCAATTTTTGTATTTGTTTGTTTTATGCCCAGTATTTTTTTTTTTTTATTTTAGAGAAACTTCTATGCCCTGCTGAGTAAAATGTACCCTCTTTGGTGCTTGGATAGAATATTCTGTAGATATCTCTTAGGTCCATTTTATGTGTGATACTTAATACAGCTATTCTGTTTATTTTTTTGTTCAGATGACCTGTATATTGGAGAAGGTGGGTTATTTAAGTCACCTACTATTGCTGGGTTGGGGTTAATGAACAGAGGGTTCTCAAAAGAAGAAATAAAAATGGCTAAGAAATGCCTTAAGAAATATCCAGTATCCTAGTAATTAGGGAAATACAAATTAAGATCACTCTAAGATTTCATCTTATCCCATTTAGAATTTCTAAGATCAAGAAAACATGTGACACCAAATGCTGATGAAGATGTAGGGAAAGGTGACCCTCATTCACTGCTGGTGTGAGTGCGAACAGGTGCAGCAGCTATGAAAATCAGTCCAGAGAATTTTTAAAAACTAAAAATTAATCTAACATATCATGACCTGGTTATACCACTCCTTGGCATATACCCAAAGGACTCAACATCCTGCTACACACAGAGATTCTTGCTTAGCCATGTTTCTTCCTGCTTTTCTTCACAATAGCTAGGAAATAGAAACAACCTAAATGTCCTTCAACCAATGAATGGATAATGAAAATGTGGTACCTTTAATGCAATGGAGTTCTCAGTAGTAAGGAAAAAAATGAAATTATGAAATTTTCAAATAAATGAATGGAACTAGAAACTCACACTAAATGAAGTAACAGATTCAGAAAAACAAGTGACTTAAGTTGTCTCATTTGAGGCTCTTACCTTCAAATCCTTAGATACAAGTTTAACTCTCACCACTCATCAAAGAAGCTTCTTTTTCAGACAGATGACATTCCATTACAGGTCAAATGCACAGAAAAACCATCTGTGAGGTGCTCATCCCTAAGTGAAATATCTACAGTACACCCTCTACACTTGAAGTCAGAGAACAGGGTGCAGAAAGAATATTAATGTATCTCTCAATTTTTACCAGTGAATCTTCCTCATGCAACAGATGGTGATTAAGCCAAACAGCCACAACTGTCCAAAATGTAGAGAATAAGAGACTGTAAAGTGTTTTTTCCTAAATAGGATACCTGAATTCCAACCTCTGTGGCCCAGAAAGACCATTGCAGAAGAGGGGGTAGAAAGATTGTAAGAACCAGAGGTGGTTGCAGACCACAGGAAACAGAGTTTTCCAGACAGCTGGGAAGTTACTCTTATGGATTCACAGCAATGAAGACAGCAAGCAGAAGACTCATGCAAGCTGAAGCCAGACAAAATTTCAGCACAGAAGTGGGGAAGTGGGAAAGAAGCCCTGACCTTAGCTGAGGAACTATTTGCAACTGATAACTGCTAGAAGAGTTAGTTTTCTTCAAGAGTGTGATTCTAGATAAGTGGACTCTAATGGATGGACTTTCAATGAAAGACATTTGGGGACACAGACTTGACTCGGTAGGCCTTGACATATATGACAGATGAAATATGGCGTGGGTACATTAAGAAGGGTGTGGCTAAGGAAGGGCTCTACATATCATCAATATATTATATGAAACTCACAAAAGCAATTAAAAAATTCATCTTTAAAATAAAGCCAGATCATTTACCAGAAAAAACCATTGACAGCATTTTACCACATAATAAAACAGAACTCACAGTAAGAAAATTAAAAATGTTTGGATTTTTTCATGGTTGCAGATTTCACATTAATTCCTTTAAATGATTAATTAATTTTGAGACAGGATCTCAAGAATCCCTGGCCTCAGATATTCTATGTAGTAGCAGATGACCTTGAAATTCTAATCCTCCTGCCTCTATCTCCTGAGTCTTGGGATTACAGGTGTTGATACTAAGCCAAAATTTGAATTACCGGAATCCTCTATTCTCTAAATTTCCAACTCAGATAATATGAATTCTTACATGCTGTAGATTTATAAATAATATCAGGCATGTTATACAGATTCAGTTATAATCCTATGGTTGACTTAAAATGATGCGAATATACCAAATACTACATGTTTCATAGTAATTTTAAAAGTTAATATATAAAAGTATTTAAGATTGAAGATTATAATTCAAGTCATTCTTTCAATCATAAAAAGTGAGATGTATTTTGCAACCTTGTCTCTTAAGTTCATTGTGGGCTTTGCTGAACCAGTAAACTTGTAACTAGTTAGCTCAAATAGGACTAGTGTCACCTCTCAATAGTAAAAGCTCCATCTTGGATGTTATGACATTTAAACCAAGAGCAGGGTCTCATTCACTGCTGCAAATGTGAATTCTACATGTAATGAAACATGCCAGGGAAAGTGAGGATAAAGCCCAATAAACCACTGATATTGGCAAGCCATCACAGAGCCACTCCCAGTTCACACGAGTGCAGTTTAGGGTTGCTTTATCTCTTTGGTTTTTACATTTTTTTTTCTTTTGGTCTTTTTGAGACAGGGACTCCTTGTAGTCCCAGTTGGCCTGGAATTCACTATGTACACCAGGCTGGCCTTGAACTCACAGAGACCTGTTTGCCCCTGCCTCTGGAGTGCTCGGATTAAAGACATGCTTCACCACTCCCAGCTGTGTATGTGAGTGCATTACATGCGTGCACTGCCCACAGAAGCCAGAAGAGGACTTTGGATTCCCTGGAACTGAAGTTACGGATGGTTGTTAGTTGCCATATGGGTTCTGAGAACTGAGCCCAGGTCCTCTGCAAGAGCAGCCAGTACTCTTAACTGCGGAGCCATCTCTCAGCTCTGTGTTGTTTTATCTTACATTTTTGCATGTACATTCTCTATCACATCCTTATCTCTTTACATTAGTAGTTAATACTTATTCACCTTCATACTCTTCTGATAAATAAATATTGCTGCCCATTGAGATACCATCTGTTTTTTATTATTAATTTTTGAGACAGGGTCGTAAGTGGCCCTGGCTGCTGGCCTAGAACTCACTCTACAAACTAGGCTGGCTACAAACTAGGCTGGCTACATACTCAGAAAAATCTGTCTGCCTGTTTCTCTTGAGTACTGAGATTAAAGACATGAGCTGCCATGCCTGGCCTTTTATATGTTTCATATACACATGCACAGTAGAGAGAGAGAGAGAGAGAGAGAGAGAGAGAGAGAGAGAGAGAGAGAGAAAATTATGTATATAGTTATGTGGTTTGTGTCTGGGTTTTTTTGTTGTCCTTGTTGTTTGTTTGGTTTGGTTTGGTTTTCTTTGAAACAGGGTCTCCTGCTAGCCCCAGTTGGCCTGGAACTGTTTGTAAACCAGACTGTCCTCCACCACACAGAGATCCTCCTGCTTCTGCCTCCTAAGTGCTGGGATTAAAGGTGTGATCCTCCATGCACGGCTTATGTTTAATAGTTAAAAATTTTTTTATTTGTGTGTGTATGTATGTGTATCTGTGGCTATGAGTGCAGGTGCTGCCAGAGGCCAGAACAAGGCATCAGATCCCCTATTCTGGGAAACATTTCACACTTTGTTTTCATGGCTCAATTTAAACCCTTACATGCTCATGAAACCTTTGTTGACTTTCAGTCCTGTTTGATGATTGCTGTGGATTACTAAGGAACTTCTGTAACGTGCATGTAAAAAGGTTTTAGTCACACATGCATTTCTCCAGCAGCTTTCATTATGTAGTTTAGATACAATCTAATTAATTAGGGAATAAAGTTTGATTAAGTGGCTCAGACTGGGAACCATTCCTTTGCAGATGGCAAAGCACCACAGTGGCTGTCGGCTCTTGGTGTCTCTGGGGCACCTGTTCATCATCATGTTCTTTTGTTCTCTTGTTTCCTTTCAAGACTCTGAACTTCGATAGAAGCAAAATTGCCAAATAAAGACTAGAAATGATAGAGAAAATACAAAAACAGTTCCAGAGTATGTGGCAGAGATCAAAGGGGGAAGATTTTACATCTGCTTTTGCTATCTTTTCCTCTACCAATTTATTATTTGTAAGTTGCAACAACAACCAGCACTTACAGAATATTCTTCTACAGGAGCAATGTTACTTAAATACTCTCAGAGCAAAATATTTTATATGGCAAGGTGTGTCTCCTTGTCCCTCTCTTGAATCATTGAAACTTTTTAATATCTTGAATTTTCTCAGGACATTACTTTTATGTGCTTTAATTGCATTATAACAGAACAGACCACATGCTATTATGTTCAACTATTTAATGGTTGAATTATTATTTATTCAGTAGGATCAAAAAGTTCTCAAACTTTTGAATTTTCTAACGTGACTTTTGGCACATGGTAGGAGATTAGAGAGAAGTAGAGATCCAGCCAGCATCCTGTGCTGATTGACTGGAGTCTTTCTGGCATTTTAAGTAAATTCATTGGCATAGAAAATCAGTCTGATGTATATGATTATTCTTTTAAATGTCTTACAGATCTTAGAATTCATAGCAAGATAACTTATAATAACTTAGGGCAACATTCAGAATTTGAAAACACAGATAGAAAACATCCTGTATATAAATTTAGGTGAAGAATAGATTCAAATAATAAAATATAAATGCAAGGTAGGTTTTCCAAGACATTGGTTATTGTGAGCTAATCTACATTAATAGAAAGAAGTTATTTTATTCACTTAATTCTTCTAAACGATTGTATTGTTTCTATTTGCATCAAGGTAAAATTACTTATTAACTACTTGCATACAAGGCTAAATTACTTAATACATCTTCATTTGACTTTCCATATTTGTAAAAATGTGAAAACCAGTGTTCTTCAAGACAATATACACAAAAGCACCCCACACCACACCAGACACATAACTAGTTATCAACTACTTTGCTTTGTAACAAGTAGAAAGAATTCATTCAGAGGGTTTTCCTCACTGAATGCTAATTAGAACCAGCATTGTGGGCAAAGCGGAACCAGCTCCTCTGACCTTGAACAAGGCACTTAATTCTTCGGCACCTCAGTTTCATTTGCTTATAAAATGAAGATGTTCAGACCTCCCTTGTGGGGATAAGTCAATCACTTATTGTACTGAAAGCATTTAGAATAGTCCTTGGCAATTGGAAACATACAAAGGACCATGCTAAGAGTTGTCAGGGGTAATAACTCTGAGAGATGAATGTGGTTCAGTTCTGTTTCAAAGAGTTTACAATAGTGACTACAATGGGAGGAAGGGGGCTACCCAGCCTTCATTACACTGGCCAATTCTTTTTTTTAAATTTATTTATTTTTATGTGTATGAGTGTACTGTCTGCATGTAGGTTTGTGCTCCTGTGTCATGCAATGCCTCGGAGGTCAGAAGAGGGTATGGGATTCCCCTGGAACTGGAGTTAAAGATGGTTCTCAGCCACCATGTGGGTGCTGGGGATTGAACCCAGGTCCTCTGCAAGAGCAGTCAGTGCTCTTAACTGCTAGGCCATCTCTCCAGCCCTATACTGGCCAATTCTTAATACCGCTTGCAAGATCATCCCTACCCTAGTCCCTCATACCTTCCTGTTCTCCTCTATGCCTAAGTAGTCTTAGGCCTCCTCCCTTTCTTAAAAATAAGAGCAGAATCAGGTTCATTTTTGATAGTTATTATCCATGACTCTTAGTGCAGTAGTTTGCTATGAGACAGTTTTGAAAGTTTGTTGTGAACAGGAGAGTAAGACAGAGTCCCAACCCATGGCTGCACTATATCACTAGAGAGTATGAGAGGTTGGAGGCAGAAAGAACAGCCAGGTTCTGGCCTTGCCTTAGACCCTGTCCCAGCTGTCTCAGTAAGGGTGACCTTGATGGTTACCTGCAGAATATTTTAGTCTTGTTAATAGAACTCCGAGTTTGTGCAAATTTTGCTTAAGTATTTTTTTTAAGCTCTGGGACAGTTTTATTAGGGTTTGAGAGAAACACAGCATGGCAGGCAAGCTGTAATTCTCTGCAGCTGCTAGGAAAATGAAGATGGAGAAGAGGAAGAGAAAAGAGTTAGCATCCTAGAAAACTGGCATGTTCAGCAATGGAGATCATCAGGCAGCTGCATGTTTGGAGGGGGAGGAGGCTTTAGGGAAAGTGAGAAAGCCCAGAGTGTCAGGGAAAGCACACTCGGGCGTTGGACCGGTGTCTAAAAGATAGATGGAAGGAAAGTGGACAGTTACATTTTTTTTGGGGGGGGGGATTAGTACTCAGAGTAGGCATGCTTACCCATGCTGCAGGGTGGAAGTTCCATAAGCAGCTTGATTAGGTATTTGGTGGTCTGAGGTCCATCAGGGAATGTGGGTTCTGCTTGGCAGAAGGCCTGCTTCTCCACACCTCAGTGATGGCATTGAGGAGACTGCATGAAGACTCTCCAGAATGGTTTCAGGAATCACTATAATACTACTTAGGGATCGGTTTAGTGGATGAAATTCCTGGGTATAATTTGGTAGCTCTGAATGAGAGCTTTGTTTAGGAAGGTGTTTCATTGAGGCTTTTGAAGCTGTTATCTGCCTGTGGCACTCCAAAATTGGCAGCCATCCTGTGACAAGGAGTCAGTCAAGAATATTAAGTGGAGACACTGGTTTCTGTGTCTGTGTATGAATATTAGTTACTGCTGGGATGAGATAGAGCTCATCAGCAATTATACTCATATTACTCCCTATAATAGATTTAAGTGCTGAGGAACTTGTTTATTTGAATAAGTACAGGGGAATGGAAGATGATTGTATTTATCAGTGTCTCATTATTTATTCCTTCTGAATAATTGCCCCAATCAAAAACTTATTTTTGGTGACTCATCTGCTGACATTAGGTCCTTTAATTTTATGGAAAGCAAAGACTTGAAAGCTATGTAAGTCCAGCAACAAAGGCTTATAATATTCTCAGTAGGATCATTTGTTGACTTTCTCAATCTGAAATTGGCATTTCAAATGATTTCTTTGCTTGTGGCACAAAGACTCTTGATACTACACAACCGGACATAAGGAATGTCTTTCTTTTATGGAACAGAAGTGAAATTATAATGAATGAGGTTATGATGGGAGAGGAGACATGGGATTCTGCCTAAAATTTCACAAGGTATATGTTTTAGGAAAAAAAGATGTCAGGAAATTAAGGCACAGGATAGTGTTCCCACAGAACTCAGTATGTCTTGGTGTTTCTTGGGAAGTGTTTTCTGTTATTTGAAGCCAACCATGACTGATGAACAAGTTTTGGAAATGTTTGATAAACCTAGTGCTTTTTAAAGAATTTCTTTTGTTTTTAAATGTGTATGAGTGTACTGTCTGCATGTAGGTAGTTGCACCTGTGTTGTGCAATGCTGTGGAGGTCAGAAGAGGGCATCAGATTCCCTTGGAACTGGAGTTAAAGATGGTTCTTAGCCGCCATGTGGGTGCTGGGAATTGAACCTGGGTCCTCTGCAAGAGCAGTCGGTGCTCTTAACCGCTGAGCCATCTCTCCAGCCACAAATATTTACTTTTAATTTTAGTTATGTGTGTGGTGGGGAAAGGATGTGCACATGTCAGTTCATATACCACTCCAGAAAAGGGTTTGTGATTCCCTGGAGCTAGAGTTACAGGTGGTTGTGAACCACCTGACAGGTGCTGGGAAACAAACTTGGGTTCTCTGAAAGAGAAGTAGGTACTCTTAACTGCTGAGCCAACTCTCCAGACCTTGAATAAAATGTTAATTAATGTGTTTGAATGTCTTCCACCTTGCTTAAAAGCTCTCCTGTTTTTATAATCCCAGAAATCTTCCTTAAAACTTTAGCATAAGCCTGCACTCTCTGCCATGTTTTCCCTGGCTCCTTGGGTATACATGTCCTGAAGTGCTCATATTTTTCTTCTGCTCAGTTCACATGGTGCTAAAAATGTTTATTTGCTTGTGTGCCTTTCTCATCACCCCTAGTTGAACTCTAAGACAAAGCCAGACTGATATTATATTTGTTAAATAAATGAATGTACATATGCCTCACTATAACTAATCGAAATGGGAAAGAGGAAATAAGTGTAGAATATGCCTTAGGAATCACATAAACACAAAAGACAATGATTATAGTAATTATGGAGAAATTATGAACATTTGAAGAGAGTTGTGACAGACTGATAAATTGTTTACTCAATCTCTCTCGGTGCATTTTGTGGCACATATATTAATTATATTTTCCAGCATCCTTTCAGGTTAATGTGTTCTTATGATTGGATTTTAGCCAATGGAATGTGAGAAGAACCCATATGTTCCACTTCCAGTCTTGGCCCCATAGACTTTCACATGCAACATACCAGTTTCTCCTGCAGATTGGGTAGAGCATGGTATCCTTGTGAGCCCTATGCCGAGGGTTCAGAGCCACAGCATTGAAGGAGAGGAATGCCAGTTTTAGAATTTATATGAGAAAGAGGCAGACCTCTGTTATAGTAAGCCCAAAATATTGGAGTTCTCTATTCCAAGTGCTAACAGTGCCTAAGTAGTAGAGGAGTTAGCACCTGAGGAAAAGGTCTCTAGTTACAAAGTCAAGCATGCTGTCTCAGCCATCAGGCAGCAGAGAACTAAGCCAAGAGCTTCTAGAAATCAAATCACAGAAGTAAAACTGGAAGCTGAGACCAAGACCTGTGGCAGAGGAGAGATTTGGAGCAGTCAACCTCATCTCAGTTTGTATTACATGGAAAAGAGAGGCTTAGGGGTGAAAGGCTTCTTTGTGAGAGAAAATAAATACAATATAGTTTCAGGATTCTGTCTAAGAAAGACTACTGAGTCTAGGCACAGTGGAAGTGACTGGAAACATAGTCTAGAATCATAAAAAGTACTGGAAGAACTTGTATTGCAAATGGGATGAGCCTATGAACAACCCTCAGGCTCCCAATTTTTTCTGTGTAGCAAGCAGTCAAAAACTCTCTAAGCCCAAAGAAGACCTGCTTCTCCATACCTTGCTGGCTTCCTCTGTATTGTGAGATTTCTGCCTCCCAGATCACCAGCTTCATGGCCCTAGGTATGGCAGTCATGCCTGGGGCTGCAAGGAGGGAAGTGGGAGGGAGCAGAGAGGTCCCAGAGATAAACCCAAACAGATCCTAAGAAAGATCTAGGAGTTGTATCAGCAAGCAAAACTCATTGACTGCAGGAGTTTTAAGCACTTATATACTTTTGTTGGGCTCTTTGACCAGGAGGTGGGTGGGACAGAGGAGAAGCTAACATGTGTTCTGCAACAGCTAAGTTTTATGGCAGGAAAACCTTAGCGTTCTCCCCCTACCCCCCACAGATAAGCTCATGGCTTGTGCCATTTGCCTCCAGAGGACAGGGTAGACATGCCTCAGGAGGGATATGCTTTAGGAATGCTGCTCTTCAAGCAAACTTCCCTGGGGGTTGGGCTGCAGGTGCCTGATGTTAAGTATGGTGAGTAGGAACAGCTCCCAGCTCCTGCTGGCTTTCTAGGTTTGGGGGATGAAACCAACCTTCTAGGTTATCAGGGAAAGAAGCCAGCTCTCTTATACTCAGCCATAATGGATATATCTGGCCCCACAGCACCTCAGTCATGGCACTGAGGTGACTGCATGGAGACTCTCCAGAGATGAAGCTAGGGAACACAGAGAAGAATGGGAAATGGAACTTCCCCAGAGAGCAGAATCAGGAGTGGATTAAGGAAACCTTCCCACACTCAGGACACAAGTGCTTCCAAATTCCCTTTTATCATCATTGCTATGGACCAGTGTCAACTCCATTTTTTCTTTTTCATATGAAAATATTTATTGTGGTTATTTTGTTCCTTTTATGCCACACGTATTAGATATAACTGGTTATTGTTGGACTCAAACTGCCACACTCACAAGATTAACCAACGAGGGGCCACAGATTGATATGAAATTTATTTAATTTGCTGGTGTACCAGAACCCAATTAAGAAAACTGACACATCAAGGGAGCCAATTGTTGATGTGTCAGGGACGCAACCCATTCCATGCAGGAATGAGCGCAACCCCGACTGTCTGTTACAGAGAACTTTTAAAGCCAAAGCCACAAACTAGAGGAATTTGGTGACATCATACATACACAATTGCAAGGCTATAGAAACACAATGCAAGCAGTGGTGACCTTCAAGCTGACTGGTTGTGTTTAGCAGCATGAAACCCCTTGGAGAGGAATGGGCTTCTTAGGGGGTGAGAAGCACTCCTACAGGGCTGGGAAAGTTCATCCTGACCTCAGGTAGCTCTGGGAACTAGGAACTCAGGGTCAGACTGTATTCTTGTGGTTAAGGTAGTCATGGGAACCAGACCTGCTTCAACTAGAGAGTTGCTCCTGCATGGTTAACCCTTTCCTTTTGATTAACTTCTTTCTGACCTGGTCCTAACAGGTATATGGGAGAATGTGTGTGTTAAGGAGGTCAGACCGCTTGTACTAAGTTACATATCACTATAAGAAGACATTTCCATATTTGATAGAGAGAAATATACATCATCCAGAGACCCTTGATTTATATATAGTTGTAGTAATTGGGTTCGAATTTGGCTTCTATCCCTTAAAGAGGATGTAACAGCATTCCTTTGTAGGAAGAATAGTAGAATGAACACTGGTGGGAAGGAAGCAGGGTCCTGTTAGAAAGCCTGACTTGCCATTTACCCAAATTCTCTTCTAGAAATGTCTTTGAAGCATATTTCTTAGACTTGTGCTAGAGACTGATTCATTTGTTGAATCCCTGTCCCCCAATTGTCCATGTTTGAAAATAGAGTCTGTAAGACACAAATGAGAATATCAGGGTAGGTCCCTGACCTGGTATAACTGTAGCCTTATAGGAAGAGGAAGAGAAATATTACTGTTCTCTAAAGACACAGTGGGAAACTACCTGAAAGTCAGGAAGAGGCACTCACCAGGGATGGCATCATGTTCTTTAACTTCCAAGTTTTTATACTTGTGAGGAATACATTTCTGTTGTTTAAGCCACTGGTCAACTGTATTTTGTTAAAGCAGGGCAGCCGCACAGACTAATAAAGTTCCATTAGATGTGGTCATTTCAATGACTTCCAGCTAAGAGTCTATGAGGAGAAATGATATAAATCATTTTCAGAACTAAAAAAACACAAACTAAAAATGAGTCATTTCTGCTTTGTTTTTACATGTTCTTTCCCCCTTCTAATGGCTCAGTGAAGACCTCTGATGACCTCCAAAGCTCATAGTTAAAGATGGCAAATCATGAGTTGGAAGGTGCCTGAGTCCTTGAATAACCCCTGTCAAAAAATGGCACTAATGAAGCACCCATATTTTGAATTATATACGTGCAAGCAATACCTTTCCAAGGACCACTATGAGTTTGAGATTGTCCCCTGCACTCCTGACATCCTCCAGTACAGATGGAATGCTGCTCGATATCATGAGGAACAGGGGACCAGAATTTTTTTTCAAATAGAGTGGCTCAATGTTTTTGATGTCCTATAGACAGCTAGGAATTCCAGTCTTTTGCCTTTAGAGAGAGAACAACTGAGAAGATGCTCCAGGAACAAACATAAGGTTTATCTACATTTAAAGGCTTAGGAAATTTGAAGACACAACTAAAGAAATTGAGATGAAACAGACAGCTGAGAAAAAAAGCCAAAATTAAGCATTTCAGGAAGTGAGGAGAGCAGAGGAGATGATCCCAGCTGGAAATACCCCGTGTTGGTTAGAGGGTATTTGGACCGATTTGTTTTTCAGCCAGAAGGCACTACTGGGGTAGGAGGAGGGATTGATATTTCAGAGAGAAAATGAATAACAGAGGATGTCAAATAATTACCTGCACATGTTCTAGTGAATCCTCCCTTAATGAATGTGGAACCTATAATTTTCACATTACCACAATGGCAAATTTGATGATATTTATCATCTCCCCCCACCCCCGAGGCAGGGTCTCCCTTTAGTCCTAGCTGGCCAGAGCTCACTATGTAGACCAGGCTGGCCTTGAACTCACAGAGATCTGCCTGCCTCTGCTTCCTGAGTGCTGAGATTAAAGGCGTGCACCACCACGCCTGGCAATATTTATCATTCTTTAATGCTTTTTCTAACCCATTCCAATAGAAACAAATGAGTCTTTCCTTGCTCTTCTTCCTTATCAAATTATGAGTTTCAATGAGTCAAAATTAATTCTTTTTTGAGAGAGGGCCTTCCTGTAGCCTGGCTTAAAACTTACTATGTAGACCAGGTTGGCCTTCATCTCACAGATCCTCCTGCCTCTGCCCTGTGAGTGCTGGGATTAAAGGTGTGTCCCATCATGTCTGGCTTCCAAACTAAATTTTATATGTGTAGTTCTAACTACAATAAACAATATTCTTTGATTTATCTGACACTCATAAATCTTGGTTTACTCTGGATTTAGGAGACTGTATATTTGGGTCTAGAGTTTCACTTTACATCTTTCCAAATGTAATTGTTGATGCTGTCCTCCTATCTCCTTCTACAAAAATGTTACTGGACCTTGGAAGCAGATGATATTAGATGTTCCATTAGGACTGAACATTCAGTAGTCACTTCTTATCACCTTGACCAGTTGTGAGTCTCTGCATTAACCTCTGGGGGCTTACTGTAAGAGTTTGGGCCCCAGGCTGAGAGTATCACTGATCTATGGGTAGAAACATATTTGCTCCTAACTTTTTTTTTTCTAAGTCCATGATTTTTAAAAACTCCAGTGTTCATATCAATTGGTTTTTATTAATAATTTTCAATGAATTTTTTTCATTGAAATAGATATGATAATGTCTCTTATATTCAAAAGATAAAATTAATCCCACACCATAAGGAGGGTCTTAATAATTTGCTGAATTGGTGCCTTTTGAAATAATGATAAGGAACAAAGACTAGATTTTTTTAAACATATAAGTTTTTAAAACCCTGAAATTTCTCAACTCTGATAGTCATTTATTATGATAACCAAACTCAAGCAATTCAGTTTGGTAATACAAGATGTTAGTCTTTCAGACTAGAACGCCTATTGTCTAGTAACAAGAGGCTATATCTTGCTCCTTTGAGTCTTAATATATAGATGAGAAAAAGATTTTCTGAATTCTTTCCAGTCTCTTCAGATAGACTTATATCTACTTCCATCTTCATATTCCCATCTCTGTATCTGTGCATACCTATTATAATATCTCACATATGCACATGGTATTAATATGTAAGAAATATGACAGCAAATTTCATAAAATGGAAATGTTAGAGAATTATATTAAGAAGTAGAAAGAATATGCATTAACCTTTTCAGGATATTTATTTCTTTGGTGAGAAATGAAACAAAACAAGAGAAATGATCATATTACCAAAATTCAATTTAATCGAAGACATACAGGCAAAGACCAAGGTCATAGTAAGCTCAATGGTTCTTCTTTCCTTTGGGAATGTATACACTTGAAAAATATTTAAATTGATTGCTTTAGTTTTTTTATAGAGAAATACTTGGCACCAAATTTGCTCTCATGTTTGCATGTGTTCCCATGTAAATTATTTCCACTAAGCTGCATTCTAGGGGCTGGAGAGATGACCCAGAGGTTAAATGTGCCGACTGCTCTTGCAGAGGACCTGGGTTCGATCCCCAGCACTCACATGGTGGCTGAGAGCCATCTTTGACTCCAGTTCCAGGGGAATCCAACATCCTCTTCTGACCTCCGTGGCACACGGGAACACAAACCTACATGCAGACAGTACATTCACACACATACAAAATAAATAAAAATGAGAAATAAAAAATAAAAAATAAAAATAAAAATAAGCTGCATTCTAGTCAACATTTTAAAGATTTAGGATTCTTTCACTGTTAGGAAATTCACTGGCTTTCTATTTTTTAATATCTTGAACCATTTCTATTTCAATCTTGAAACCAACAGCTTTATATCTTCTCTCTTTGTACCCACTTTGGTGATTCCCTGGACACTCACCTAATGAAATCATCAACCCTCTCTAGCTTCTTGTTTCTTATTTATTTGTTTATTTATTTATTTATTTATTTATTTATTTATTTATTTATTTATTTATTTATTTTTAACAAATCTACACCCGTGTTCCCGTCCATTCCCACACCCTGCCAGAGCTCATGCATTGTGCCAAACATGCTTTTCATCTCTTAGTCTTTCTCAATATTTTCCATGGGGAAGTTGACTGTTTTGAGCAGAAGTTCACTGTTTCAGTCAGTTCTTTGATGCAGTCTTTTCTGTTGTTGTTGTTGTTGTTTCCAAAATGCATTACGCCCAACTGCTTTGTACAAAAGCTCAGGGGGCCCTACACAAGAAATACTTACAACTGGGTAATTGGCACTAGCATCCACAGATGAGGGATACCATTCGTCGTTTGTTTTTCTGGGACTGTGTTACTTCACTCAGCATGATGTCCTCTAGCTCCAGCCATTTTCCTGCAAAGCTCATGATGTCGTCTTTCTTTACTGCTGCATAGAACTCCATTGTGTAGATGTACCACATTTTCTCTATCCACTCATCAGTTGAGGGGCATTTGGGTTGGTTCCAGCTCCTTGCTATTGTGAAGAGAGCTGAAATAAACATGGCCGTGCATGTATCTCTGCGGTGGCGTAAGTCTTGAGGGTACATGCCCAGGAGTGGTATGGCTGGGTCGGGTGGCAAGTTCATTCCAAGTCTTCCAAGGGTTCTCCACACTGCTTTCCATAGTGGCTGTACGAGTTTACATTCCCACCAGCAGTGGATGAGTGTTCCCCTTTCCCCACAACCTCTCCAGCACTTGGTATCATTTGTTTTCTTGATCCTAGCCAGTCTTATTGGAGTAAGATGATATCTTAAAGTGGTTTTCATTTGCATTTCCTTAATGATTAGTGATGTTGAACACTTCTTGAGGTGTTTCTCAGACATCTCTAATTCCTCACTTGTGAAGTCTCTGTTCAGTTCTTTGCTCCATCTATTGAGTGGGTCATTTGTTTTCTTTTTTCTTTGTTTTTTGAGTAGTTTATATATTCTGGAAATCAATGCTTTGTCAGATGTATCTGCAGTGAAGGTTTCCTCCCACTCTGTGGGATTTCTCTTCACTTCCTTGATTGTTTCTTTTGATGTACAGAAGCTTTTGAGTTTGATGAGGTCCCATTTGTCAATTGTCGACCTTAATTCTTGTGCAGCTGCTGTCTGATTTAGGAAGTCTTTTCCTACGCCTATGTCTTGTAGTCTGCTGCCAACTTTTTCTTCTATCACCTTCAGAGTTTGGGGTTTCACGTTGAGGTCTTTAATCCATCTGGAGTTGACTTTTGTACAGGGTGAGAGGTAGGGGTTTAATTTCATTCTTCTACAAGTGGTGATCCAGTTTTGCCAACACCACTTGCTGAAGATGCTGTCTTTTCTCCATTGTGGTTTCTTGGCCCCCTTGTCAAATATGAGATGGCTGAAATTGTATGTGCTCAGATTTGGATCTTCGGTTTTGTTCCATTGGTCAACAGGTCTGTTTTTGTGCCAGTACCAGGCTGTTTTTATGACTATAGCCCTGTAGTATAGTTTAAAATCTGGTATAGAGATCCCTCCTGTGTAGCTCTTTTCACTCAGGATTGATTTGGCTATTCGGGGTCTTTTGTTTCTCCAAATGAATTTAAGAACTTTTGTTTCCAAGCCTGTGAAGAAACTCTTGGGGATTTTGATTGGGATTGCATTAAATCTATACAAGAGTTTTGGTAAAATGGACATTTTTACAATGTTAATTTTCCCAATCCATGAGCATGGGAGGTTTTTCCATCTTCTGAGGTCTTCTTCAATTTCTTTCTTTAAGGGTTTAAAATTTTTGTTGTAGAGGTCTTTGGTGTCTTTGGTTAGGTTTGTTCCTAGGTATCTTATTGTTTTTGAGGCTATTGTGAGTGGGAAGGTCTCTTTGAATTCTTTCTCCAGTTGCTTGTTCTTGGTGTAAAGAAAGGCCATTGATTTTCTAAGGTTAATTTTGTATCCTGCCACTTTGCTGAAGCTGTTAATCGTTTCTAGGAGTTTTCTGGTGGAGTTTTTTGCATCTCTTAAGTAAACAATCATATCATCAGCAAATAGGGATAGTTTGACTTCCTCTTTTCCAATTAGTACTCCTTTAATATCCTTTTCTTGCCTTATTGCTCTAGCAAGTGTTTCAAGCACTATATTGAAGAGGAGTGGTGATAGGGGGCAGCCTTGCCGAGTTCCTACCTTTAAAGGGAATGTTTCCGTCATTTCCCCATTTAGGATGATATTGGCTGTGGGTTTCCTGTATATGGCTTTGATTACATTGAGGAATGATCCCTCCAATCCAATTCCTTCTAGGACTTTAAGCATGAAGGGATGCTGGATTTTGTCAAAGGCTTTTTCAGCATCAATTGAGATGATGGTGTGGTTTTTGTCTTTGATTCCGTTTATGTGTTTGATGATGTTTATTGATTTTCGTATGTTGAACCATCCCTGCATCTCTGGTATGAATCCAACTTGGTCATGATGGATGATCTTCTTGATGTGGGTCTGTATGCGATTTGCCAGTATTCTGTTTAGAATTTTGGCATCTGTGTTCATGAGGGAGATGGGTCTATAATTCTCCTTTTTAGTTGGATCTTTGCCTGGTTTTGGTAATAGAGTGATGTTGGCTTCATAGAAGGAATTTGGGAGAATTCCCTCTGATTGTATACTTCTAAACAGTTTCAGAAATAATGGTTGTAGGTCTTTTTGAAATGTTTTATAGAATTCTGCTGTGAAACCGTCTGGGCCTGGGCTTTTTTTAGTTGGGAGGCTTCTTACTACATCCTCTATTTCTTCATATGTTATGGGTCTGTTTAAGCTGCTGGTCTCCTCTTGGCCAAGCTTTGGTGATTCCCAAGATTTCAGATATTCATCCATTTCTTCTAGATTTTCAAACTTGGTAGAATATAGGTTCTTGTAATATTCCCATATAATTTTCTTGATCTTTTCCTTGTCCGTTGTGATATTTCCCTTTTCATCACAGATTGTATTGATTTGGAGTTGTTCCTTCTTTCTTTTTGTTAACTGGGCTAGAGGTCTGTCTATCTTGTTTATTCTTTCAAAGAACCAACTTTTGGCTTCATTGATTTTTTGTATTGTTTTCTTTGTTTCTATTTCATTGATTTCTGCTCTGATTTTTGTTATTTCTTCCTGTCTGTTGCGTTTAGGGTTCATCTGTTGTTGCCTCTCAAGTGCTTTTAGCTGTAGTGTTAGATCATTCACTTGTGCTCTTTCTGTTTTTCTAATGTAGGCACCCAGGGCTATAAATTTCCCTCTTAGGACTGCTTTTAAGGTATCCCATAAGTTTTGTTGTGTTGTATTGTCATTGTCATTCAGTTCCAGGAATGTTTTTATTTCTTTCTTTATCTCTTCCTTGACCCATTCATTATTCAAGAGTGTGTTGTTTAGTCTCCATGTGTTCTTGTAGGCAGGAGGGCTTGTCCTGGTGTTGATGTTGAGCTTCATTGCACTGTGGTCTGACAGGATGCATGAAATTATTTCAATCTTTTTGTATTTGTAGAGGTTTCTTCTGTGTCCCAGGATGTGGTCGATTTTGGAGAATGTTCCGTGGGGTGCTGAGTAGAAAGTGTATTCTCTGGTATTAGGATGGAATGTTCGGTAGAGGTCTATGAGGTCCATTTGGTGTATCATATCGTTCAGTTCAGATGTCTCTCTGTTTATTTTTTGTCCTGTTGACCTATCCAAAGGACTCAGTGGGGTATTGAAATCTCCCACTATGAGTGTGCTGGGGTTAGTCTGTGACTTGTGGTCCTGGAGAATTGTCTTTATAAAGTTTGGTGCACCAGAATTTGGGGCATATATATTCATAATTGTGAAATCTTCTTGGTGGATTGTTCCTTTGATGAAAATGTAATGGCCTTCTTTGTCTCTTCTGATTTCTTTTACTTTGAAGTCTATTTTGTCTGATATTAAAATAGCAACACCTGCTTTCTTTTTGGTACCATTTTCTTGGAATATTTTTTTCCATCTCTTCACTTTAAGGTGGTGCCTGTCCTTTAAGGTAAGATGTGTTTCTTGTAGACAGCATATCGATGGATTCTGTTTCCTAATCCAGTCTCCCAGACTATGTCTTTTGATTGGGGAATTTAGTCCATTAATATTTAAGGTTATGACTGATAGGTTTGTGTTGCTTCCTTTTGCCTTATTATCCATGTGTGGTTTTGATTTAGGTTTCTACTTCTGCAGTAATGCTTTTATTGATTTCTCTTTCTAGGTGCCTGGGGTTGGTTGCCTCTTTCTTCTGTTCTTTGAATTGCTTCAAGTATTCTCTGAAGCGTTGGTTTTCCGGACATGTATTCTTTCAAGTTGTTTATGTCATGGAAGATTTTTCTTGTTTCTTCACTTTGACCCCATTCTGGTTTAATGACTCATAGCACACTCTTGGCTATGTTTCATATTATCAAGGATAATATGACATATTATATATAATATGACATTTTAATATATGACACATAATATATGACACATTATAGTATGTCATATATAATATATAATATGACATATTGTACATGTAGTCATATTATCAAGGAGTGATGTTTGAATAGCTTTCTTGATTGAAACAAAGATACATTTGGAACTCTGGATTTTTATGAACACCATTAAGGCTCCATTTTCTATTTCATGTTGTAATTGCAAACCTAAGTAACATCATGCAACCCAGTACTTCCACAGAACTCTCCTAACTAGAAATGATTTAGGAAAAGTGCTCTAGTTTCCTTTCTGTTGCTATGATAAAACACCCAGACCAAAAGCAGTTTACGGGAAGGAAGGATTGATTTCCAATTCCAGGCTACAGTCTGTCATTAAGGGGAACTCGAGCAGCTAGTCACGTCACATTGGTAGTCAAGAGTAGAGACAAAGGCCATACATTGTTGGCTTGTTTGTTCCTGTGCAGTTTAGGGCCCAGCCCATTAAATATTGTCACCCATTCAGGCGAATCTTCTGATCCCAATGGACAGTTCCCACAGACAGGCCCACACGCCAACTGACTGAGATAATTCCCCAAACAAGACTCTCTTCTGTGATTCTAAGTAGTATCAAATTAACGGTTTAAACTAATCAGCATTAACAAATCCTTTTGGATCCTGTGATCATGTAGCAAACAAATAGTTATTTGTAAATTTGAAATCCAACTATAGAATGATATTTGTAATGAATAGAGATCCTAAAAATCATCGAATCAGATAGCACAAAAAGAATGTTAAAGGATAATTAAAAGAAGATGAAACCCAGGAACTCCCAGACATGTCTACAGTGGAATCTCAAATGCTCATTGTAGCAATGCTTATGATAGCAAGGAGCTGGAGGTAATCTAGTAGACTGTGGAGGGCTTCCCCTGGGAACTACTACTATACAGCAGTCTAAAACTGGACTTTTGCACAATAACATGAATGCATGGTTAGAACAGAATTATTAGAACAATTATATAAGAATTAGGATGTTGTCTATACTTATAACTTTTTAATGAAGTGTTAAACTACATGCTTAGAGTATAACACCTTGTGTTTTGCAGCAAATGAAATAGAAGGGAAAAATAGAGTGATGACTTCATAGAGTGTCTGAAGCCCTAAAACTAGATCTATAGGGTTGTGTTCATTATATTCTTGTTCTTGGCAGAGAGGTAAAATTTGATAGCATTTTGGAACAAAATTCACCTATTAACCTGGAAATAAAAATTGTGATATCCTTCAATTATCTGAAGTTTAACTTGCAACACTACATATGTTTCTATAATATGAAAGTGGAAGCCAAACGACGCTGTTGTTTAAACACTTGGGCAATGGCAGTCGTGGCCACAGTGACATTATAAGGTGACACTTCTTTGGCAGCACATATACTAAAATTAGAACAATACAGAGAAGATTAGCATGGCCCCTGCACAAGGATGACACGGAAATTCGAGAAGCATTCCATTAAAAAAAAAAAAAAAGATGGTGACTGAGCTGGGGGTGGTGGTGCATGCCTTTAATACTAGCACTTGGGAAGCAGAGGCAGGCGGATCTATTGGGTGGCATTATAGGCCAATCTACCAAGAACTTAGTGGGTCCAGTTCTTCAATGATACTAATTTGCCACAGACAAGTATGTCAAAAAGCTAGTGTTGCTGTCTCTCAATCCTGCATTGTCTAAAGATTCTCTACCAATACTGGTAATACCATACCACATGTCCTATCACACTGGCTGTGTTTGTCATTTTCAAAGATGGAAGGAAAAAAGACAGGTTTCTTAGCATCATGCAGTTCTATGACTAGTGGGTGCCCAGTTTGCAACAGGAGTTCATTAATTTGCCCTAGTTAATAGAGCTTTCTTTCTTTCTTTCTTTCTTTCTTTCTTTCTTTCTTTCTTTCTTTCTTTCTTTCTTTCCTTCCTTCCTTCCTTCCTTCTTTCTTTCTTTTTCTTTTCTTTTCTTTTCTTTTCTTTTTTTTAAGGGGGTGATCCCTTTCTCCATAATCTCATAGCTAAGGGGAAATTCTCTCTCCTGACAATCATGATTCAAATATTCCTCCCCAGTGTGACCTGGTAATCAAGCCACAGAAGTTCTCAGTTCCATAATCTCCTGTATACTTTAAAGTTGTCCATAGCTTCGCAGGACCTTGGACCATTAATTCTCCTTGTCACATTCACATACAATCAATCAGAGTTCAAGACATTTCCTAGTTAATTCCATTAAATTCCTGTTTTACCTAAAACATGCCCAGCACCTTGGAATTACATCAGAGTTAAAGGAGTCCCCTTTCCTGAATCCTATTTTATCTAGGATGGGGCCAGGGCTTCAATATCACCTCAGAGTTTTTTTTTGTTTTTGGTTTTTTTTTTTTGTTTTTTTTTTTTAGTTTTAAAGGAGGGTTTAATTTAATTATGACACTGGGCTGATACTCAACTCCAGAGGAGTGTGGCCACAAGATGTGGGTTACAGGGCAATTTATAAGTACAACAGCCAATCAGAGTTTAACAGCACAGTTAAAGTTACCAGTCAAGGGTGTATTAATCAGGATTCTCTAAAGAAACAGAATCAATAGAACAAAGAAAGATAGAAGATAGATAGATAGATAGATAGATAGATAGATAGATAGATAGATATTGATTTGCTCACAGGATACAGTCCATGGAGTCCAACAATAGCCTCACCACATGGGAGAGGCTGAGGATCAAGGCAGTTGCTCAGTCTGAGGCTGAGTAACTGGATGCTCAGTAGTCCCAATCCAGTGCTGAAGGCCCAATGGAGCCTGGGAGATCTTTCTATCTCAGTCCACACTGGGATCCAAAGTGTTAGTCACAGCAGCAAGACAAACTCACCAGTGAGAAAGAAGGCAAGCAGCAGGAAAAAAAGGAATAGCGGTTTCTTTCTAATACATAAAAATGGAGATTAACTTTTCTTTCAAATGTTATCAGAATTTAAAAGCAGACATTATGGAATGGTGCGCTTAGGTGTCTCTTATACAACTTCTTGAGGGTGTGTGTGTTAAAATGGACTTCTTAAGGCCCTACAATCTGGTCTTGTAGTTATTGTTCAATTAGTTTTAATATGCAACAATATCATTATGCCTGTGTAAAAGATTACTAAGCTTGAAAACATAGCATTGAAAGCTATCCAAAACATAGAAAGAAAAAATTAAAAACAGAGGGGCTGAGAGGATAGTTCAGCTGGTAAAGTGCTTGCTGCACAAGCTTAATGACCTGAGCTCAGTGACCAAAAAACCCCCAAGCCTGGGCCTGCAAAATGACTCAAAGGGTAAAAGTACTTGCTGTACAAAGCCTACAGATCTGAGTTAGATCCCTGGAACCCATGTGAATGTGGAAGAAGAGAACTGACTCCATAGAGCTATCCATGACTGCCACATGTGTGTGCCCCCACACACATCAGACACCTCTCTGTCTCTCTCTGCCAGTCTCTGTCTCTGTTTCTCACACACAGAATTTTTTTTTTTTTGTCTTTTTGACTTTTTGAGACAAGGTCTCCCTGTAGCCCCAGCTGTCCTGGAACTCACTCTGTAGACCAGGCTGGCCCTGAACTCACAAAGATCCGCCTGCCTCTGCCTCCCAAGTGCTAGGATTAAAGGCGTGCGCCACCACACCCGGCTCACACACAGAATTTTAAAATGTCACATGCGGGAGGCAGAGGCAGGTGGATCTTTGTGAGTTCAAGGCCAGCCTGTTCTACAGAGTGAGTTCCAGGACAGCTGGGGTACAGGGAGACCCCATCTCGAAAAGACCAAAAAAAAAAAATGTCATGTGTGAGAGCCTGTGCTGAAAGGTGGAGACAGGTGGACATAGCCAGCCCAGCCTCATGATCTCCAGGACAGTGAGAGAACTTGCCTGAAAAAGAAGGTGGGCATCACCTGAGCAACAACACCAAAGGCTGACCTCCGGCCTCCACAGTGCACACACGCATACCCTCATGCATGTACATAGACTCTATCCTGAACACACAAGGAAGTTAGCATTAAGTATCTTCAATTGGCCTAATGTGTAGAGTAAGGAAAAGAAAGGAGAACACACAAAATTTCATTTTTAAAATATTTTACTTATTTATTCTTTAATTTCATGTGCATGAGTGTATTGCTTGCATGTATGTTATGCAAAGCCTGTGGAGGTCAGAAGAAGACATTAGAGCCCCTGGAACTGGAGTTACAGATGGTTATTACCTGCCATGTGGGTGCTGGAAACCAAATTCCAGGCCTCTAGAAGAGTAGCTAGTGCTCTTAACTGCTGAGCCATCTCCCCAGCCCCACAAAATTTCATTTAAAAATAATAACTAATTTTTTTCAATATTTGATTGCAACCTTTGTATTCAAGAAACTCAACAAACTTTAAGCATGTGAACATGAAGGAAACCATACCAAAGCAGAATAGTATTAAATTGCTTAAAACCAGTGACAGATAAAATCATATAAGCAAACAGAAAGAAAGATCGCCCAGTCCAGAGAGGAAAAAATAAGGATGACAGCAGATTTATCACCAGGTATAATGCGATCAGTGTAACCAGGGAGTAGCATTTGTATAATAGCAAATAAAGAATTATCCATCAACATAGAATGTTCCTTTTCTTCTTTTCTTTTTGAAAGGCCTCTCACCTAGGTCAAAGGCCTCTCCTAATGCAAAGAGGCCAGATTAAACCAAGTTAGCAAAGTATAAACAGGCTTATTAGGACTGCCTCTTGAGCAGGTTCACCAGTCCTGGGGTAAGGGGTCAGGGAAGTGCCTTGGCTGCCTGGGGGAGCAGGCAAGAGAGATGATATCACACCCAGGGGATGAGTTCAAGTATGGTCACATGCGAACATCTGGTCATAGATATGGGCATGCTGAGGAGACAGTGAAGAGTAATATCTAGTCATCAGGCAGCTGGCTACATCCGAGTATTGTCATGGGCTGAGTGGGCTGATCACCACAGGGAATCAGGTCGCATCAGCCACCTGGAATGTGGAACTAGGCTCCTGGAATGTGGAATGTGTCTTTCCTCTGTGTGGCCCAGGGTGGGGGGTGGGTTTTCTCTTCCTTTCTTTCTCCTTCCCTTCCCTGTCCTTTATTTTTTTGTGTCCTGGAATCTGCTGTGTAGACTGCACTGAACTGGCACTTGTGCCCTGGAATCTGCCGTGTAGACTGCACTGAACTCACACTTGTGTCCTAGAATCTGCTGTGTAGACTGCACTGAACTCACACTTGTGGCAAATCTCCTGCCTCTGCCTCCCGAGTACTAGTATAGTAAGGTACCATCCTGCCTGGCTTGTAACCTAGAATTCTATATTCAGTAAAATATCTTCCAAACATAAAACCAAATGAAACCATTCTTTGAGCATTTTCTCATTTCTTCTCTCTTGTTCCTATGTCTACTTGTTTCTCAAACACTTTATCAATTACTATCAAGAAATAAGTCCCTGGATATTTCACCCTTCAACTGCACCTAAAACAACATCTCATCTGGAAATCCCTGCCATTCCCTAGAACAATGGTGGTCACTCAACCTTTACTGTCATAACTGAGAGACTCCAGAGCTAGTGTTCTTCAAACTAAGGGAGACGATACTACAGACAAATTCCAGTCTGTGTTAAAAAAGCTAGTAAGTGTATTTCCAGTTTTAAAAATTTAAATGTCCTTAGAGTCAAAAGCTTGCAGATCCTGTCTCCATTGGTCCCTCGCTCCACTTGTCACCCTATTGAGTGTTATCTGTCTTTCCATGGCATTTTTCTGTCACTGTGCTTTCACTTTCCATTTCTAGACTGAGTTTCTTACCTTAGCATTTGGGTTCCCATGCCATGTTTTTGCCTGCCCTTAGCAAATGACTGTCATGTTCTCATTGGCTCATTGTAGGCTTTAACTCAAGCCTTATTCATTTATTTTTGATTATTTTTATTTATGTATATATTTACTTACTTATTGAACATTTATAGCCTGATGATGCTGGAAGATTGTTCCTTTTATCCTCTCCAAAAGAGACCACTCTTTTTTTCTTTTAAATGTTTATCTATTTTTATGTGTATGTGTGAGTGATTCCATATATGTATATGTACCACATGTGTACCTGATATCTACAGAGCCCAGAAGGCAGTGGATCCCCTCGAACCATGTGGGTGCTGGGGACTGAACTCAAGTCTCTGCAAGAGTACCAAGTGTTAAGCCATCTCTCCCTAATCCCTATTTTTAAAATGATTCTGAAATATATGACTTTTAATTATTTTGTTTTTGAGAATTTCATACATGATGTAGCATGGAGTATCATCTGAAAGACTGAGCGTGGACACCAGATGTCTTTTTCTAAAACTTGGTTGCAGCCACTTGCCTAGAATCATCACAGCCAAACTAGTTGACAGTTGACTCTCTGCAAGAAAGGAGGGGCGGGGAGAGTCAGTCATGCCTCCCAAAGAACCAGCTGGGAAATAAAATCTATGTTTATGAACATGGATTATAATTAGAAAATGTTTAATGGAATATAATTTAGGATTTTATTAACTGGGAGTAGAACAATGCCTGCCTTTAATTTACGTTATATTGTATTTTTGTGTCTATGGATGTTTGTTAGCCTTTGGATGTGCTCAGAGCCTTTGGCAGTGGCCAGTTGTAAGCAGTAAATAGATATTATTGAAATAAATATTTGTTAAATAACAGTGAGCAGGAAAGGCTATGGGAATTTAAGGCAGACTAGGTTCTGGTGGATTTGTGTATGGTACTTTCTACCTACTTTCCTTAGTTTTGTGAAAAGCCACTTTCGAGTGAAGCTCTGTGTCCAGCTCTCTGCAGCTCGACTGTTGGGCCTTGCCTGAATCTTTTTTCTTCCTTCCTTTGCTTACACCCCTATCTTTTCTTTGCCTTAAAATAAAACAAACCATACTTTAAAAAAGCAATTCCAGGAATATGAAGTTGTTCCAGTAAAAAATATGCATCTGCTTGCCAGTACAATTTACAGGTATTTTCTTTGCTGTAGCAATTTAGGCAAATAGTCAGAAAACTGATGTACAGTGATTCACAGAAGGCCATTTCTATGGAACTTGAAAACTTTCTCTGCACAGCAAAGACATTCCATTTGAAGCAGTTCCAGTTAGTAAGTAGATGGATGTTGTGATTTAAGCAGTATAAGGAGGCTGCTACTGAAACAGCAAGAGCAGTGAAGATCCCACTTGTTCTTACTTCTGCATTTTCTTAGGGTGATTCTCAAATCCTGACCCAAAGGAAGCAGATTTTAATGTAAATTATTCATTCAGTTATTCACCCATTCATTCAGATGAATAAGAGAGGGGCTCTTTCCCTGAAGCATTTTGATTTATCCTTACACTTCAGTCAGTTTAGTTCTAAATTTTGACTGATTTTTTTTACTTTCATACAGTATCATTTGATGATATTTGGGTTTCCTCCCATATCTGTTCCTCCACTTAGTGCCCCTGACCATTTTGATGTACTCTATTACACACACACACACACACACACACACACACATACACACACACACACACAGCCTATAGCATCTAATTTGTGTTCCCAAATATCCTTCAGTGTGAGTCCACCTACCTGGTTAAGCTACCAAGAGACACATTCTTGAAATAGGCTGACTCTTCCCCTCCTAGAAACCACCAGTTGTTAATAGTTCCTCAGGTAGCACTGGAGTTTCTTACTTATGCACAACTGTGCTGAGATTTTGTCTGGCTTGTGCTTATAAGGGACTTGTGCATGCTCTCATCACTGCTGTGACTTCATATGAATAACTGACCAGCTTTTTGAAAACTCCTTCTCCTTGTGTCACCCACTACGTCTTGCCATTACATTCTTTCTACCTCCTCTTTTCCAATTATCCCTAAACTTGGGAGGCAGAAGTTTTATGTAAGTCCTCTGCAGACTCTTCTTCTCTATATACACATTGGCCAATGGTGGGTTTCTGTGTTAATCACCAGCTTTTACCTAAGGAAGCTTCTCTGCTGAAAACCAAGAGATGCATTAATACATGAGTATAACAATAAGTCATCAGGAGTTAATTTAATACTATAATTATTCAGCTCTTAAAAAAGGGAATTATTAAACTCACAGGTAAATGGAGGAATGGGAAACAATCATCCTGAGTAAGGTAACTAGACCCAGAAAGACAAATGTCTCATGTTCTCTCTCATAGCTTGATGCTAACTTTGAAATCACCAATCTGCAAGTTGCAATTTGAAAATCTAGAAAAGAAAGAAAACTAATAAATGGCCATGGGGTGAGGGGCTTCTTGGGAGGGGGGGAGAGTACAGTGAAATAAAGGAGGAAATGGTAAAAATAAAGTAAGATGGGTTTAATGAGGGGGTAATGGGAAGGATAGTCAACACTAAAGGCTTTTAGAAAAAGCCATATGGAAACCTACCAGTCTAGAAGCTTCTTACATTATAAAAAACATTAAAAGGAGTTACCTTACAAAAGGGGGAACTTTCCCCTACTAGATACTATCGGCTAACAAAATAAAACCTAAATGCCAAGAATGGACTCCCTTTCTTGAAGCTGTTGACCAAGGGTACCATAGACTCTCAAACAGGACTGGACATTGGCCCTGCTCTTGGTGACTCACCAGAACTCTATGGTAAGAGCCTATTGCTAAAGATACTACATACACGAGCTGCAGAGCAAACAAGGGGAAATCAAGTTGGTATTTTTTTCACAACCTCATCTCTACTGGCCAGTTTTCATAGTTCTGGAAGGTGTCATGCATGCTACCAGAGGGAAAAAAATAATCATCATTCTTAGCCAGCTGTGAATCCTGTGAGCAAGAGCAACACAACTGGCCTGGCAAGATATACCTACTGGTGCAATAGTGGCATGGGCATTATGGGAGTAACCAACTGCTTTCTAATTGGATTTAAAGTCTTCTTCACAGGATGGAGCCCATACCTGACATTGATAACAGGCCTAGGAACCTGAGGCTAGACACTTCACAGGGAGTAGGGCAGAGTGCATTTTTTTAAAACAAGGTCTCATGTAGCTCACTTGGAACTCACTATGCAGCTGAGGATGGTATTGAACTCATGATTCCTCTGCATCCATCTCCCAAATGGTGGGATTACAAATGTGTTTTATCATAGCTGGCTCCATTTTATTTTTATTTTATTTTATGTTTTCCATTTTATTTTTAAAAAGGAGTCTTGTACAATTGAATTAGAAGACTCAAGCCCACAGTTTTGTCATGGGAAAATAAACTTCACTGAACGTGGGATACTTGGTTTTGATAATTCCAGACTGGAATCATCCCAAGGAGTCACATATTCTAATCCTTCTACAGAGTAAAAAGAACATATATTTCCTTGACTTGAAGTTTCATCAAATAAAACTTCATGGTTTTCTATATCACTGTAAATAACTATAAATGCTACATGGAAATAATCTCAAATTGCTAGCAAGAAAGGAATTGATAGAAATAAGGACAAAGTGAATCAGGAATGCAGAGGCAAGTGATGATGCCATGTGACTGTAACTGTATGTTCTAATTGTCTTGAAGGGCTCAGTGCTGAGCAGAGATGGGTATTAAGCCTAGTTAAAAATATATTTTTTCCTTTTTCCAAGCTCCTGCCACAGAGTTATCAAAGCTGAATCCTGCTTTTTTTTCTCCCCTCTCTTCTCTCCCCTCCCTCCCCTCCCCTCCCCTCCTGTTCTCTTCTCTTCCATTCCCTTTTCTTCCCTAATTTCCTTTCTCTTCTCTTTTCTTTCCACAACAGATTAAAGCAATCAATGCTGTTAGTACTTAGAGCAACCCAACAGCCAAAGCTAAACAGCAGATAAGACTGTTACTAGACCCAGTAATTCTAATTGAAAACCCATTGATCTGAATGAACAAAGGAAAGCATGTGACTATACTTTATGTTCTCATCCATCCTGCCTAATCCAGGGCTCAAATCTCACTCATGATCAGTATAACTGCAACAAACTTTGCAGACTAAAATGCTTGTCCTTCCCTCTCTCACAATGCCAGCTGGTGAAACTGGTCACTGATCATTGTTTCCTTGTTGGCAATATTAACTCAGAATTTGCTTTGATACAGTTACATTGGTCTTCATTCCTCATGGAGGCTACAGACATAAAGCTGAGCTGTGGAAAAAGCACTAACTACACATGTGTATTAGGCATTGATTTACCCTCTTTTTTAAAAAAATACAAAAATATTTCATGTGTGTGTTATGCCTACATGTATGTAAGAGCACTCATGTTGTGCAATGCCCATGGAAGCAGAAGAGGGAATCAAATCCCCTCAAACTGGAATTATAGATGGCTGTTAGCTGCCATATAGGTGCTGGGAATCAAACCCAGGTCTTTTGCAAGAACATCCAGTGCTCTTAACTTCTGTACCATCTCTTCAGCCCCTAATTTACAGCCTCAGTTGTGTTGGTTTGAATGAGAACGTTCCCTATAGCCCCAGATATTTGCAAACCTGGTCATTTGGTGGCACTCTTTGAAGAAAGTCATGAAACCTTTAGGAGGTGTGGACTTTGCTGGAGGAAACACGTCACGGGAGGTGGCCCCGAGAGCTCATCGCCTTGCTCCACTTCATTTCTCTCTCTGCTTACTGGGTGCCACTGGACATCTAAGCCCCCAGCCTTCAGCTTCTGCCATCATGGTGTTGCTTCCTGCCATGCCTCTCTGCCATGATGTATTCTTATTTCTCTGGAACCATATGTCAAAATAAATGATTTCTTCTATAAACTTCCCTGGTCATAGTGTTTGAGCACAGCCACAGCAACAGAAATGTAACTAATACAAAAGTTTGTAACAGAGAGTGGGTTGTTGCTGTGGAGAACCTGATAATGCTGGGTTCTTTTGGAGGAAAGTGGAAGGATCTTTGAATTAGGAAAGACATTGACTGCTCTAAGCAGAACTTAATGGGATGTTGTTGTTAGGTTCCTTGATGGCGAAAGAAAGGGCAAATCAGTCTAAACTAAAAGTAAACAAAGGCAGGCTTTTATTCCAGAGAAAATGCTGTCTTGAGCAAATCCATGGTCCTTTGGGGTGAAGGACCATGAGAAAGCTCACGTCTGGGAGGGACAAAGGACATTTTATAAGTCAGAGGAGGGGAGATGGTGACATATTGGAATCTGGCCAGTGAAGCTAGGTCAGGGCCCTGAAGGTGGGTCTCAGATCTAGCGGTCTCATGGAAATCCAGAACTAGGTGTTGGCTCCATCAGATGATTTACTCAGGCTTTCTTTGCAGGCTTTTACAAATGTGGGATCCTGACCAGAAAAGAGGGAGGGTCCTCCAGGCTACGCCATGTTGGCTTTTTGTCCCAAACCCAGACCTAACAGTTATAGTTGGAACTTGGAATGTAAAGGCCAGCTCACAATGTTCCGAGGGGTAAGGACTATCACAGCAACTGGGCTCAAGGCCATTCCTGTGATATTGTGACAACAAATTGGGATATCTTCTGCCTGAGTCCTAAGAATTTACCTGTTGCCAAATTAAAAAGTAATGGAGTAATTTCTTTGTTGGAGGCAATTTAAAGACACCATAATACTGGCTCTGTGGCATGGTTATTAATGATGACACTCATGAATTTCTACATTGAAAAAGAGCAAGTTGGGCAGACATTCAAAATGCATAGTTTGGAGATGAGCACTAGGAAGCTTAATGTTGGAGGCTTGTGCTGGATAAAGGTTTTTATAATTGAGGAGATTAGTGTCATTAAGGAGAAGCCTTCTGAGAGGCACTGGAACAGTGGAAATGGAAAGAGTTCTCTCAGGTCAAGACCCTATCCAAACAAGTTTCTAACTTGTAAAAGAGAGCCCAAGAGGTTTTCTGCTTATAAAAAGCATTTGCTTCAAAATACTGTTAGAGTACCGAATAGTCTCCATAACAGTGCTTGGTAAACACTATACAATCTTGAGTCTATGTGTTGAAAAATCTACCTGTCCAGTTTCACTGGTCAATCGTGTGGTCATGGGACCATTCCTGGAAAGGCAGGTTCACCTTAGTAATGCTAAACAGATGGGAGGACTACCTAGCATGTTAATGAGACAGTGAACTTTTCCTGCCTGGAGTCCGACCTCCCACTGCAGTGCTTCTGGCTCCAGCCACAGACATGCCAATCTGCCCACTTTTCTTATCCTCCAGAAAAGCTTAGTCTCTCCTTTCTTTTTCCCTGCCCCTTCTGAACATGCCTTCTTTAATGCTTTGGGCTGCCCCCAGATCCTTTACTTCTTTACCTTTTGTCTAAAGTTTCATTCTCCCTCCATGGGGCTGCCTGCCAGTCAGTCACGTGTCAGCCACCATCCAGGATTTGGCTTGCATGGCTTCATGGCTTTTTTCTTTCTCTCCTTTATCCTCCTCAGGGCAACTCCCGAGCTTCATAGCTTCCCTGCCTTGAGGCTTTTTCCTTAAAATTCAAGTATGGGGAAGGGAGTGGAATGCGGTGATTTGAATAAGAATGTTCACCATACACTCAAATATTGCCCACTTCCACTTCTTCATTCTGCTTCCTGTTTACCTGTGGAGATGTGTTTTCAGTTTTTGGCTCTTGCCACCATGGCTTCTTCTTGCTGGCAATGCCTCTCTGCTATGATGGACTCTCTTCTGGAACCATAAGCCCAAATAAACTTACTCTTCCATAAGCTGCCTCCGTCATGGTGTTTTATCACAATGACAGAAAAATAACAAATACGAGGTCCCTTGTTACATTAAAGAAAAAATTGTGTACCTCAAACCTGGCTGCTGGATGGAAGAAAAATGATATTCCTTGAGATTTACAAACCTTGGCCTTTTCATGGATTTGTAATCTAACTTAATACTACATGGGTAGCACAAACATCTCAAAATAGAAATCAAAATGATCCCAGGGTGGTGTGGCTATAGGCCTAATGGTCCCAGGCTGGTGTGGCTCTAGGCCTAGCAGAAGCAAACATGCATCTCTTTTAGTGGAGTACTAGCCTAATAAATGTGCACAATCAGAAGCCTAATTATATCACTTTGAAGAACAAAACAAAAGAAAGGGGGCTGGAGAGATGGTCTAGCGGTTAAGAGCACCGACTGCTCTTGCAGAGGACCCAGGTTCGATCCCCAGCACCCACATGGCGGCTGAGAACTGTCTGAAACTCCAATTCCAGGAGAACTCCAGTTCCAGGGGAATCCGAGACCCTCTTCTGACCTCCACGGCATTGCACGACACGGGTGCACAAACTTGCATGCAGACAGTACATTCATAGACATACAGAAATAAATAAAAAAAAAAAGAAAAAAAAAGAAAGAATGCAGATAGACATATGGCATTGTAAGTTTGATTTAGGAGGAAAACTAGATGGCAGGATAGAATTACAAAAACTTCATTCTATGTATATAATTCTGGAATATAAGCATGATTTTATAAAATTCTATGTATATAAGTGAAATTAATTAAGGAGATAAAAATAATGATTGAAATTATGAATAAGGCATCAAAACTAACAAGCATATCTGAACTAGAACCACACAGAAATTCCAATCCCAGTGTAATTATGACCAAGAACTCATTGGGTGAAATTAGCAAATCAGACCTAGCAAAGAAATTATTCAGAAAAGAGGGACAAAAACCACTTGAGAAAAGGTGAGACTGAAAGGCACAGAGGAAAGACAACTCTCTTCAAGTGACTTCTGAGGCTTATGTACACCTCTGGGGACACTCCTTCACTTCTTCCCTGTCAGTGGCCCCCCAGATGCAACTCAGCAGTCCAGGTTGTGGCTCTTTCTCCTCACAGTCAGTCACCAGGTGGGCACCTTCTCCTTGGCCAGCTCAGTTTTCTTTTCACATGTAAAGTTTATCTCTCAGTTTAACTCTCACCACTGCAGGATTAGGGAGATGGGGAGTGTATTGTCATTGTTCTGCAGATTGGAACAACTATTTTTGATTATACTTTTTCCTGTGTTCGGTTGGGGGGTGAACACTGATCTGTTTGTCTAGAATAGTGGGCAAAGGCAACTTAAATTAGCACTTACTTCCAACTTCTGCTCCTCTAGATTTACTTCTAACACCCACTTCTGTGTGATAGAGTAGTCCCGCAATGAAGGCAAGCTTCTGTATTTTAAAGAGTTTATTCTTCCATAAATATAATGGATGTTCATTGGTGAAAGCTTACTAAATACTAGTGTGCACAAAAGAGGTAAGTAAAACCAACTGTAGCAGGGCATGGTGGCACATGCCTTTAATCCCAGAACTAGGGAGGCAGAGGCAGTTGGATCTCTGTGAGTTCAAGGCCATCCTGGTCTACATGGTGAGTTCTGCTTCTCGGAAATAACTATTTTGTTGTACATCCTTCCAACTTTTCTCTAAGCATATAATTTACTTTTTCCTTTCTTCCTTCCCTTCATGCTTCTCTTCCTTCCTTCTTTCTTTATGCAGATGGATATATCATTGTCCATTGTATACTGCTTCATGGGTAATTTTATACTGTGTAGTACAAATCTTTCCTCCTCTTCCTCCTCCTCCTCCTCCTCCTCCTCCTCCTCTTCCCTCTTCTTCCTCCTACTCCTCTTTCCCTCCTCCTCTTCCACCCTCTTTTCCCAATGGCATTGGTGATTGATCCCAGACAGGGTCTTGTGCATGTGAATCATATGCTCTATTACTGAGTTACATCTTTGTCACTATAAACCATCACTTTTGTTTTAGTGTGTGTGTGTGTGTGTGTATGTGTGTGTGTGTGTGTGTGTGTGTGTGTGTGTGTGTGGTGTGGTATGTGTGGAGTATGCATAATGTGTTTTATATGTAAACTAGTGTGTGGTTACATGCAGGGATGTGCACCCATTCGAAGGCCAGAGGATGCCATAAAGTGTCTTCCTTAATTGCTCTTTGCCTTATTGCTTTGAAACAGGGTTTGTCACTGAATTGGAAATTCACTCTTTGGATTAGGCTGGATGTCCAACAAGTTCCTGGGATTTACCTATCTCTGTCCCTTCAATGCTGGGAACATTGGTACACACAACCATGCCTGCATTTTTAACTGGGTACTGGGGATTTGAATTCAGATGTTAATGCTTCCTTAGTAAGTGCTCTTGCTTCCGTGTCCTCTGGTGGTTCCGCCCTAGGAGCTATCCTACCTATTTTTCTAAAGGTATGTCACCAGAATAGCCTGTCCATTAATGCTTTTGGCATTGGCTTCATTCTTGATCTCTCCTTCGAGTGATTCTCGGGATCAACCTTGTGACACTATTTGATCCAGTTGTGCTTGGCACAAGAATCCAAACTGAGGATTTAAGCAGGCCCTTGTAAATATTGTGCATTTTCCTTAAAAACTAATTTTCATTTCACTATTCTGACTTCTGAGAAGTCCTATCAATTTTTAGCTTGGTGTCAGTATGGAAGTTATAAGAATAGATATCTTTTGAATCTTTAGATGCATATCTCTTGCCGCATAGGCACTTTCTAAAGGTGCTTTTACACCGCACAGACGTTATGGAGAGTAATGTCACTGAGTAGTCTGTGTCTTTATTTTCTGTATATTTGTCATATTAGTCTGGTCTTTTTTAAGTATCTCTGATGGCATTCTGGAAAGACAGATTTGATAAGTGACATGACGATCTCCTAGTAGTCAGAGAGTTGCATGAGTCTTTTGTCTTTGATTTGTAAAGCCAAGTCTATTAACTGAAGAACATTTCTCTGACACAGGATGTTCGCTAGTAGCTCATTCAGTTCAGCAAGGCTATACTTTACTCTGCATGAAAAGCACTTTGAAGACAAAAAAGAAACTTCCTTTTTTTAATAGCTTTCCTGATAGTTGCAGTAAAATACCATTAACGATTTGCTTTACCAATAACAAAAAAGGGTATCTTTTGCAGTGCAATTAGATGTTCTATAGTGCAGCAAGGAATTGCCTTCTGATAGGGGACTTCATGTATAACACTCATTTATAAGTCAATAAAATTAACTCCACAAATAATTTTTTTGATATAATCAATAATAACGACTGTTCTGTGGATGGTAGTGTTTACTACATTTGTATTTTGTATAGTGATTTCAGACCTTGTGTTTCCTTCACATCAGCAGCTCTTTAGCCTAATTCCCTTTGTCTTTGTCCAGTGCTTTTTTGTGATCTGTTAAAAACCTGCATTGCCAATATTGCAGCTCTAACCAAAAGTTGTTATTCAAAAAAATATTTAATTAAAAAAGAGTAGATTTCTTATGAAAAAAATCGTGAAACCAAAGCCCAATTCAGGTGAGGAGAGGGAGTTTAATTTTATGCTATTGTGACAGATCCATGGAACTTTCCATAAAAGAGTCGGCACCCGAGTCTTTGGGGGCTTCTATACCCATGTGGCAAATGCAAGCAAAGAGCAATAACACAGGCATGGTAATTAAATACATGGTTTACAGGTAACAGATGGTCACAAAGTTACAGGAATGTGACATCCTGGGAACACAAAGACTTCTATCCTGAGTAATAGTTACAGAAATGTGGCAGCTTTGGGAGACAATGACTTCTATCCTGGGTAACTGCAGAGGGCAGTGAGGAGAGACACCTGTTGGCCTTCTCCATTTCTATCTCCTGTCTCAGAGCTTTTCCTGCTCCAACGTTCTTGATCACCATAACATTGCAAGGTCTTTTAGCAACCAATGAATAAGTTTTCTTATTTCCATTATATTCCCTCCTCTTCAACAGAATAACCCCTTATGTTCATTTAAGAGGAACTTTGTAATATTCTTGATGAATAACCCAGAGCTTAATGGCCTTTACTTGGTTTCTGATAAGTTTAATAAGTTTATTATTTAAGATCTTAACAAGGAAACTAATAGAACCATGACTATTGGTCCCGTTTGTCCTGTTAGTGGTGCTAGTCAGGGGCCAAGTATCCCAGGTATTCTTTTAGAAAGACTCTTTGATTTCTTCTGGACTTTATTCTCTTTAGTAGCTGCCTTGCATTTTGCTATGGCAGGCTGATAGATGCTTCTTATTTTCTCTAACTATGCCAGATTGATATGCATTAAAAAAAAGCACAGATACCTTCCCTTTCTGATAGTTCTGGCATCTCTAGTCTCTGGCACTGGTGTGAGTCCCTCTGGAGGGGGCTCTATGACCATCCTGAATAAGAGGACGGGTGACTCTTCATAGTTCCAGGACATTTTGAGAGATTCTCCATACTCTCCTGGGACTTAGTCAACCTTGGAAGGCAGAGAACAAAACTATTTCTTTAGTTCCTTTGACAAGATTAGCATGGGTTTTTCATATGGTTATTAGCCATCTAAGGAATTTAGTTGCACCAGTCTGATACCTTTAATTACTGTGTAATATTTAGATAGAGCTTGAACAACTCACCCCCATACAAAAAAAATCCTGAGTAAACATTGACTGGTAGACATTTAATATCATAGGTTCACTAGGCATACCTCACAAAAGAGATTTAAAACAAATTTTTTAGGCCTTTCTCCAAATGAAGGCTGTTCTACCACAAACAGAAGCAGTCTTCTTTCTTTCCTAGTCCCCTATATCCTGATTTACAGAAGGAAGGGAAGTTTGTATTACATACCTATAGACAGGAAATAAGCAGACCAGAACACACAGCTCACTGACACCGTTTCCTTTTAGACTGTATACATCCTGTTTAAGGATGTAAAATCTAGTTTCCCTTGAGCCAAATTATCTTGTTATGGGGAAAATAAAATATCAAAGGTAAAACTTGCAGAAGAGAAACATAAAGAACCTCTTTCAGTAGCCATAGGTAACCCAATACTTGTCTGTGTCCATTATTAGTTTGTAACTGGGTGTCTGATACAAGCTAGAGGAGTGGACTAAAAATGAACAACTCTGTATCTCTGTAATCCTATAAAGATCTTTAATAAACTTGCTTAAGTATGTTTATTATCTTTTCTATCCTGGAAATATCCAGCCATCTTAATTTTTATCTATAAATCTTTTTATTAGAATATCTCTGTTTTCTATTCTTTTACCAACCTTTTAACCTTTATTTACTTTTAATGCCATGAGACATAATAACATTTACAAACTTACCATTAGGTTGTGAAGATTTACTAAGTAATTAATATTTATTCTTGTGTATAAATAGATGAAGAGTTATCTCAAATATACTCTAATAGATATGTATATATCATAAATATAATGCATAAACTTTGAGATATTCTTGTAAGCCTTGAAGCAGGTTTTTAAATGACCATTTCTCTTTAATGCTTAGAGATGTTTTACATAGACTTGGCAAACATGGACTTTGAAAAACCTGTTTGGTGAGTCTAAAGAGGCCCTAGTGGTCAAATGTTTTTATATAAAACATATCTAAATCCTGAGATAAATTGGACCCTAGAGCAGAAGTAATCATTTCTTAAAATTAGCTTGTATCCTTAAGTAATAGTTACAGAAATGTGGCAGCTTTAGGAGACAAAGATTTCTATCCTGGGTAACTGCATGGGGTAGAAGGGAGAGACTCCTCTCTGCCTTCTCCATTTCTATCTCCTGTCTCAGACTTTTCCTGCTTTAAAGTTCTTGATTGCACAACTAAGGAGACAGAGTTAATTACAGACTTCCACTCTGGACAAACAAAGGTTAAGCATTCACCTTTCTCAGGCTGAAGTCCACCAGATGCATCCAGGGCATTGAGAAACAGGCCCAGTCTGAACTGATAAAGAAAAATTCCCGTAGACCAGATTCCTTTAAAAGACCCCCCCGCCCCCTAAACTGTGAGACCGCTTCTCTCAGCCTGCTGCATCAGGAGGGTGGTAGCCCAAGCTTGAGCTTGAATTAAAGACTCTTTGTATTTACATTGGAGCTGCATGTCCTGGTGGTCTTTCGGGCAGCCCCAGTGATCTGGGCATAATATATGGGGGCGTATCCATCCCGGATCCCCCAGACCCTCAGGACCCCGATCTGAAGAGTCTAATACTGGTCAGTAAGTGTCTCAGTCTTGTCTTCTGTCTTTTGTCTTCTCTGTGTTTGTTTCAATCAGACCTTGAGGCAGCAGGAAACGACAGCTATAGTGGCTTATAGTGGACCCACTGGTGGGTCAAAAAGCTGAATGACTCAGAAAGACTTTTCTGACCCAGGGGTGGATGAGGTGCCTGCCCAAGAGTAAGTTCTTTTTTAGTGCAGAGGCAGATGAGGTGCCTGCCCAGCTAAAACCAAACACTTGGATTTTTCTGTGTCCTTGGTCACACCGCTACTTGAGTGTTGGTTTGTCTGTTTTATGTCTCATGTTGATTGTTCTCTGTGGTTATCAGACTTTGATGGACATTATGGGACAGACCATTTCTTCCTAACCCTTCCCTTCTCCAATTCCAACTCCCCAAACTAATGCTGCTTATCCTACAGGGAAGGTAGCTGCTCTGGTGACTACTGAAAACAACTTCCATGTGTCTAAGCACATGTCTAAGTTTTGTGTGTGTGGTTGTAATTTGGTCATTATAATTGTCTCATGTTGGTTCTGTCAAACAAAGTGGCCACTTTGAGTTTCAATCCTTTATGTGCACAGAATCACTCATTTTGGCATTCCAGACTAGATACACATGCAAACTTTAAAAATTGATATTTAAAAATGCATTTAAAGGCCTAAAATTTGGATACTATAGACATATCTAAATTTATTGTCTTGGAGTCTATCAAATGCTTCACAACAGGTGGTAATTTTTATGGGAACTAACTTCTGAGTTGACTGTTTAATGGAATTGTCTATTTTTTTTTTTGAGATTTCTGTGGATCAGATTCAGGGCTAGAAATGAATTCTTGAAGTGGCTTTTGTTTTGGGTGGGGCAGTTTTGTTGCCCCTTGGGACCAGGTATGGTGGCACACACCTTTATTCCCAGTCCTTGGGAGGGAGAGGCATGCAGTTCTTTGTGAGCTCAAGGCCAGCCTGGTCTACAGAGCAATTTCCAGGCCAGCTGAGATTAAAGGGAGACCCTGTCTCAAAAAGACCAAAAGACCAGAAAAAAAAGAAAGCATGTGTTTACAAAAATCTACTCAGATGGCCCAGATGGTTTTAAAAATGTAAAGCTCATTATTGTAGAATTTCTGAGTCAGAAACAAATAACTGACCCAATTTAATCCTAAATTAAAAACAGGAAAATTTACCTCAGAGCTAGATGACCTCAGTACTATATAAATTGTGAAGTTTAAGGTGTGTTATGTTCACTGTTATAAACTTTAAGAGTCATATTTTACTCTGATTTAAGTTTTCATCTCTAATTTAGAGTTTTCATCAAGGCGCTGAAGTTTTGGGCTTGAAACTAGTTAAACATATTTGTTTTATGGAGCTGTTTAAATGAATAGGCTTGCATCTAATGCTAATGATTTACTTGATATCAAGTAAACTGTCATGTGAGCTAAAATTGTTAAACATTCCCTCTTCTTAATAGTGCACTCTGCAGACGTTTCACTCCTTTTCCATTGAGTTTGAGTTAGGAGCTGTTACCTTGTAGCAGATCAGTATTAACATCTAGTTGGTTACAGAGGCTGACCATGGGGCTCTTCATGTGGATGCTGGTCACATTGACTGATGGAAAAGATATTTTTTGTGGCATTGAGGTGGCAACCTCAGCAACATATAAAGACTGAATTGAATTTTAAGCTAATGTGAAATCTTGGTAGAGAACGTTTTAATAAATAAATGCATTAAAAGTATTTAAAATATTCTTCCATATTTCAAAATGTAAAATGTAACATGACAGATTTTATGTGTCTGACATTGTGTCTGGGAAGGAAGGGCAGACTTTAGGCCCTTTGCATTCAGCTGTTGGAGGCCTGACAGGGCTACTCGAATCCTCATAGACATAGTCTTTGGCCCAGAAGGAAAGTTTAAAAAGTTGTTGTGTGGGGGCTGGAGAGATAGCCTAGCGGTTAAGAGCGCCGACCGCTCTTGCAGAGGACGCTGGTTCGGTCCCCAGCACCCACATGGTGGCTAAGAACCGTCTGAAACTCCAATTCCAGGAGAACTCCAGTTCCAGGGGAATCCGATACCCTCTTCTGACCTCCGCGGTGTTGCACGACATGGGTGCACAAACTTGCATGCAGACAGTACATTCATACACATACAGAAATAAATAAAATTAATAAAAAAATTAAAAAAAAGTTGCTGTGTGAAGCTATTTGTCATTGACCATTTGCATCCCTGCCATAAAGCTAGAGGCATGGTTACCTGGGTGGATATAAAGGGTGATTAGTCCTGAGATGTTTGAAACTAAGAGCTCATTTTTTATTGAGCATTTCTGTGATTTTTCAAACTATTGTATCTGAGATAACTCCCATCTAATTACATGGGAAATAAATGTTAATTACTTAGTAAATCTGCACAATTAAGGGTTAATCTGTTTATGAATGTTATGTCTCATGGTATTAAAAAGGATATAAAAAGGTAAAAGATATTAAAAATGTATTTTTAGTAAGGATTTATGTAAAGATGATAAAAAGTCTGTACAAGTGATAAAAGTCTGAGGAGGTTTGTTGTGACAGGTAAAAAGGTCACTATATAAATAAGCTTAATTTTCTAAGGTTCAGTCAACTAGTTTAAAAATCAAAATGTTTTTTTTTTTATTTTTTAATTTTGAATTTTCTAAAGTTCAGTCAACTGTTTAAAAATCAAGGCTTGTTTAAGAGTGTTCAGTTTTTGTCCAAGCTTTATATGCATATCACATGGCACTTCAAGGTTTAGTAAAATGATAAGATACCTGTATTAAGTTAAATTGGTATAAACACTCAAGCTGGTTTCCTAGTGGCCTGAATAGGATTGTGAATATACAGAGTTGTTAATTTTCAGTCCTCTCCTGGCTTGAACCTGACTCCCTGTTACAGGTTTAGATTAAATGGGCATAGGCAAATGGTGGATTACCTATGGCTACTGAAAAATGTACTTTATGTTTCTTTCAAGAGTTTCTTTTGATATTTCCTTTAGCCTAACCAGATAATTTGGCTCAGAAAGCTAGATTCTATCTTCCTGAACCAACTGCATGCAGTCCAAAAGAAGACACTTTGGATGGACTTGGTAATCCTTATCAGTTTATTTCCTGTCTTTTGGTATGTGTTACAACTCCTGTCTTTCTGGGAAAACTATAAATCAGGATAAAGGGTCTGAAAAAGAAAAAGAGTGTTCCCATTTGTAGTAATTGTAGTTAACAGTTTTACATCTAAAATAAGCCTGAAATTGTTTAATTTGATCTTGCGGGTTATGCCTGCTTAACGTATGGTGTTTATATCCCTCCTCCAGTCAGTATTATACAAGGCTGCTTGAAATTTTGTCCAAGCCTTATCTAGAATATTATACAGTAATTAAATGTGTTAGGCTGGTGTAACTTAGCCTTTCTGGATGGATAATGACCATACTTAAATGCCCATACCAATTTGGCTGAGGGACCTAAGGAACAACTTTGTTCCTTGCCCTCTGAGGTCAACCAGTCCTGGGGGACTATGTCTGGGGGCATATCTTGAAACGTCCTGCAATTGTGAGTCACCAGTCCTCCTCTGTAGTGAGGTCTTGGAGACTCACTAATGAGACTCTAGCCAGTGTCCAGTCTGTAAAGAGGAAAGTCTTCAACAAGGGAAGCTTGGTCTAGAAAGACTTGACTTTGTCCTTGTGTGGATGTACTTTGTCATTGTGTGGATGGAACTGGTAAATGAAAAGCTGAGATGAGCCAGAGGCCTCTCCCCTCAAAAGTCTGAGTGGCCCCCGAGGACCAGATCCTCAGCTGACCTTGAGAAAACAGACCTTGGTTAATCTGGGCTAACTATATGGACTTAGACACCCAAGAGGAACAGTATAACCAAAAGATAACTAATCATTATATTTCCTTTAAAGTTTGAAAGCTTGTGCCTCCAAACACTAGATTTTAAGTCATTTAAAGTCATATGAGATCTGTTGTTATCAAATAATAAAATTTCCTTTTTCTGCTTAAGCAGTTACCTAAGGAAAACTTACACGGTGACTATCAAAAATTCCCTGGAAAGCAGATGCTGAGTCCAGATATCATGCATAAATGAACAAAAGGAGAAGCCAAATAATAGATGCTTTGGAACTCCTCATTGAGAGATTCCAATGGACTTTTAAGTTGGGCATTTAATTCACCCTGTTCCTCTCTTTGTTCCCTGCCTAGAAAATATACCTAGCTACTCTCCCCTTCACAGGCACTGGTCAAGGTTTTTGTTCTCTCTATAGCCATACTTTTTGGGGTCTTTTAGATAGATCCACTGGGCAGGGGTATCCCAGTCACCACCTCCTATGCCCCTTTTCAGCATGGAAGAAGTCAGAGCGGTTGGTGCCCAATTCCCTCTTGGCAATTAGGGTATCCTCCTCAGAGGGTAATGTGATAAAAGAGGGAGCTAAAAATTGGCTAGGCAATTTAGGGTCAAGACCCCACAAAGGAGCCAGTTTCTTTCTCAGCTGAGAGCTGAAGACTTCCTAGATCTGCCAGTGAACTTGTCCTTCTGGTTGCTCTGACTTGTGGCCCATGCAACCTTAACTCACTTGTCAGATTTATTAACTAGTGGGTAAATTCCATTACCAGGTGTGCCCCATATATGACTCCCCTGAGGAAAAAGATGGAGTCTAAGATTAGCCTCCCATTTAATGGGGGGGGGGGTGTAAGGAAGGACCACACTGATCTCCACCCTGTTAGGCCCCATCGTTAGTCTGTTGTTATTACTAACCCTAGGACCATGTATACTGAATAGGTTAGTCACCTTTATGAGAGAAAGATTGGGGGAAATTCAGCTAATGTCCTTAAGGAAACTTATACCCAACTTGATCCACACCACCTAAGCAGCTACTATGATAATGTAGACTAGAATAGTTCTGTCTAAGGTAGGCAAAGAGAGAATAAGACTGGCCTCTCGAGTAACAAGAGAAAATGCAGGAATGAGGAGACAGAATTAATTCCAGACCTGCACTCTGGACAAACAAAGGTTAAGCATTCACTTTTCCCAGGCAAAAGTCCACCAGATGCATCCAGGGCACTGAGAAACAGGTCCTGTGGTATTCACTTTCCCCCAGGCTGAAGTCCACCAGATACATCTGAGACTTGGGAAAGAGGCCAGGTCTTAATTGATAAAGAAAAATTCCCCTAGACCAGGTTCCTTTAAAAGATCCCCCCCAACGAGCTGCGAGACCACTTCTCCCAGCCTGCTGCATCAGGAGGGTGGTGGTACAAGCTTGAGCTTGAATTAAAGACTCTTTGTATTTACATCGGAGATGCTTGTTCTGGTGATCTTTCAGGGGGGGTCTCAGTGATCTGGGCATAACAGAGCATTGCAAAGTCTTTTAGCAACCAACTGATACATTTTCCTATTTCTATCACAGATGTACAAAAGAAATCTTCACGTGATCAAAATTGTCCTTAAGGATCCATTTAGGATTTCAATTCAATGTCTTTAAGCTTTAAAATACTCTCTCTTTGGGCTGGAGAGATGGCCTAGTGGTTAAGAGCACTGACTCCTCTTGCAGAGGACCCAGGTTCGATCCCCAGCACCCACATGGTGGCTGAGAACCATCTGTAACTCCAATTCCAGGAGAATTCCAGTTTGAGGGGAATCCAACACCTCTTCTGACTTCTGTGGCATTGCAGGACACGGGTGTGCAAACTTCCATGAAGACAGTACATTCATACACATAAAATTAATTAATTAATTAATTAATTAATTAAAAATAAAATATTCTCTCCTTGATCCAGGTCTAGATTAAATGTGGCCATGTTCTTCTCATCATGATGGGGTTTGTGAGGTAAGCATGTGAGAGTGTGCATATATCCAACAACAGGACACCTCCTCTCTCAGGCCCACCTGTTTAACTGGAAATCAGCTCTGAGTCTAACTCATGTTTTTATAGGACCAGTTTTTCTTATTGTTGGGAAGTTGCCAGAGGAAATAAATATATTTGTATGTAGTGGAAATGAGGTAAATAAACAGAGAGAGAGAGAGAGAGAGAGAGAGAGAGAGAGAGACTGTAGATACAATGAATAGACTTGCTTATTCCTCATTGAAAGAGAGGCAGGAGGGTCCTGAGCCTGATGAGTTAGGGTGGATTGACAAGTCCCCCCTTCTGCTCAATCTGGTGCCCCTGCTCACTGAGCATGCTTGCTGGCAAGCAACTAGTTCATATATTTGGGGAAACTCCTCTATTTCTCATTTGTTTATACTGTGGATGTTGGATTAATACATGACACATGTCAGTTCTATAATTCTACCTCATTTTGGCTGGGTTTCATTTTCTTTGTCTAATGGAGAAAATAGCCTTGATATTTATAACAGAGCTTTTAGAGACCAGATAATATAACATTGGAAAGTCACTTGTGAAATACAAGCTTCTGTATAAGGATTAGGGCTATTTATTTATTTATTTATTATATTTCAGATGACTATATACATCACTGTGCACTGTGGACTGTGACAGAGCTGCTGGCTGGCTGGGGGTGGTGATGAAATATACATTCAGCAGACACACATTATGTTGCAGGCTGTGGAAACTGTGGGAATAAAATACAAAATTTTCTCTTGATGGTATGCCAGACCTTGGTAGGAAAGCACCCCACATGGGAACTCTGGCCTTAAAGTGAAGATATATTCTTAGTAATAATCTTGGTAAGTTGTAACTCTGTGCACTTTGATCCAATCATTTGTGTTTTTTTAACCTTTAAAAAACTTTTCTTTTGATTTATTTATTTTTAATTTTTTTATTCTAAGTTTTTTTCCTTTTTATATTTTTTTTATTTTTAAGGGATTCTACAATAC
The DNA here is from genome assembly GCA_009823505.1 of Rhizomys pruinosus. NCBI lineage: Eukaryota > Metazoa > Chordata > Mammalia > Rodentia > Spalacidae > Rhizomys > Rhizomys pruinosus. The sequence goes on along the minus strand of VZQC01013352.1, from coordinate 235,588 downwards.
AATGACACAGTTGTTTGCAGATAGCATTGATGTCACTCATTATGTCATACAATCAGGTAATTGGTGCATTTTGCAAGTATCTATGTCCAAATTTTGAACAACCCAAGGTTCCCATAGTCCAGTTGGAGAAGCTTGTATGCACAGGCATGTTGATCAATCAGGAGTCCAGACTATATTCCTGTAGTCTCATGATTCACCCCTATCTCTCCACAGCCCTTACAATCTACCACGCCTCCTCTTCCGCAGTTTGTTCCCTGGGCTTTGGGAAAGGGGCACAAGTGGGTGAGAAGAAAACAGTCTAATTTCTTTGGAGTTGTCATTTTGGACTCCTTTGGTTTTTATGTTTTTACCTCTAGATCTAAGTTGGTATTACACATACCCATAAACAGGGGCCAAAGGCCATAAAGCTTTCATTATAAATTTACCCAAAACTGTTTCTCATTGGACTGTTTTTTTTTTTTTTTCTCTGCTAACTTAATTTTGGGAAGGCAATTTTAAAAGCTTAGTTCCTTTAAATTTGTCCTACAAGTAAAAGAAGTTGTTATAATGTGATGTTGTGTGTTATTCAGAAAAAATATATAGGGCATGTATATACCTTAAACCCCCATACAACAATTAGAAAGAAACCCACAGGACCATGTTTATAGTCCTAAGTAGGTGCAGGGGGAAGGACGATTGCCACCAAAACACACCTACACTAAATTTAACGAAGCTATGAAAACAATTCCAACGAAGTGTCCGGCAAATAGTCCGTATAACTTGGTGGATTTTAAAAAGCTTTGGGCAGGTAGTTGAGTTACCTGCTATATAAAAATTTTTAACCCAATTAAACACTTTTGCTCTTTAACGTATATGACTGGACTAGATCTTCTACTTATTTTAGGAAGTAATGAATTTAACCAGGCTTAAATTCCTTTAAATCTGTCCTACAAGTAAAAAAAGAAAGTGTTTACATTGCTATTTTTTAGGAAACCAACCCCAATACACACTGTAAATTAAAACAAAACAACTAGCCTTTTATATTCACAGTTTGTTCAAATGTCAGTATCTAGGCTCCTTTTTTTTTTTTTTTTGCACAGATTCCTTTCATACTAAAAACAATGTTGCAAGGCAGTTGTTGCCCCCAGCCCACACCAGCCCCCACGGCTCCCCACCAAATCCAAGTGGGAGGGGCTGAATGTTCCAATTGAAGTTGATCAAATAAGTGTCCCGACTATATTATCGTAGTTTTACTGTTCACCCAATCGCAAGCCCTACAAAAATTACCACTCCCCCTCTTCCACAGATTGTCTAGGCTTTAGATGGGGGCACAGGGTTGGGACAAAAGAAGCACCACAATCTACTTTCTCTGGGGGTGTCGTTTTGGACTCTGATAATTTCTGGTTGTTTCCTTTCGTGGGCTGAACGATTGCCCAGGGACAGGCTTTTCAAAATTCCTGCTAATGAACATAAGCGATTAAGGAATTATATGTATTTAAAAACATGCTAGTTACTACGGGTCGGTTTACTTTGGGTAATAGACCACAGGATTGTTTGGAATGGTTGTGTAATCTGGATTATTTTTTTTTCCCCTGAGAGAAGGTCTGACAAAGGGGCCTACGTGGCATATAAATTCTTCCTATCACTTAGCAGTATTAAAAAAAGCTTGTGGCGATATTCCACGAGTTTTTCCTACAAGGAGAGAGCTAATAATCAAGTAAAAGGGCCATACAGACATATGTCTGTCACTGCTGCACAGTATCCCCAAGCAATTGGGGTGTAGCTGATTGTATTTATAGGTGGGGTATATGCAAGGAGAAAGGGCAGTAAGTCCCTGTTGTCAAAGGGAACCTGGTGTGAGCATGGAAAAATGTTATGAGTCGTCACCTGCTAGCATACAAATGGCCTCTGAAAAGTTGGCTAGAGAGCAATTACCAAATAAGGTCACTAAAGCAATACAGGAAAATATTGGTCTCCCTGAGACAGGCAAGACTCCTCCATCATTATCAGCTATACCTCAACAGCCTGGAGATTACTGTTGTAACAGTGGCGCCAAGTGTCTATATATATATTCCCCAAAAATCTATTTGGCTATTAGCTCTCCTCCTTGGAGCAATAATTCACAAGCGGATGATGCCACAAGCTTATGCCTCTAGTGGTTAGGCGATGTTATAACCACAATAAGAACTTTGTCACCCTTTATAGAGGTGACAANAAAAAAAAAAAAAGAGGGAGGTGGGAGGTGGGGTACTATCCTTTCTGGGATACAAATGGAAAACTCTGTGTTCCAATCCTATTGATAAATTTTCAATTTTTCTGATCTTGAAACTAACAATGGGAGGAGAATTTTATGTTCCCACAGGTAAAAATCACCAATCTAAATGCCTGAAAACATACAACTTATGGCTGTACAGGATGAACTGGGGAATGCCAGCAGAGAGGTTGACCCATCTGAACATTAAGGAATGAGGAACCTCAGACTGCCTGAGTCACGGACACTGAGCATCTCTCTGAATAATATTGGGGTTGACTGTTTATAATGGGCCCTAATGAAGTTTACCTTCCAGATGCTGAGAAACCTTCCTTCCTCTCCCCTATTTTAGGAAAAAGAAAAACATGATGGTAATGAAACCACTCCCTAACTGTAAACTAGAGCCAACTGTTACAGTGGTAATTTCCTATAAAACAGGCATAACGTATTAACTGGTTGATAGGCATAGGAACTGTGAAAGGATATTTCCCTAACTAGAACCAAATTCAATAATAAAGTGTTTATAAGTTGTGTAATTAAGCCAAATATATTACTACAGGAAAGCTCTGACATCAGCAATGAATTATTCTGCCTAGGAGATGTTGGCTAGGGGATTAAAACCCGCCCCCCCAAATTATTTATTTTTATTTTATGTGTATGAGTGTTATACCTGCATGTGTGTAAGTGTACCAGTGTCATGCAATGCTCATGGAGGATAGAAGAGGGAGTCAGGTCCCCTTTAACTGGAGTTACGGATGGTTCTTAGCTGCCGTGTGGGGACTAGGATTTGAACCTGGGCCTTCTGCAAAAACAGCCTGTGTTCTCAACCACTGTGCAATCTGTCCAGCCCTGATGCAATCATCTGTAAAAATAAAATAAAATAAAATAAAGTATCTCTATAGGTTCCCCCAAATTTCAAGCTCATAAATCAAAACTGATATTTCTCTAAGAATGGACAAAAGGGAATTATATAAGGACATTGTTAAAAATGCAGATGCAATTTTGAGGCTGCATCCTGCTGAGTGGTTTACAGTCTGCTGGAGTAGGTTCCCAACATCTGCCTTTTATGAAGCATGAGGAAAGAGCACCTTAAATTTCACTTGAACATTCTACATCAGCATTGGCTGTAAAATGTAATTAGAGGCAGTTCTAGTGAGAAACTTAATCAGAAAGCTTGAAAAGAATAAGAACATTTGGTTGCCTGGAGGGAAAATCCATTGCTAGCTATTATCTTGTTTGATGGATGGGAAAAGATTAATACATTTTATGTAATAATCACTACATAGAATAGTCTTATTCTATATGATGTCATTATAAATTCTTTTGCTTAATTGTTTTACTAAAAAGGGCTAACAGTGTTTCTTTAGTAATGAAATATTTGTTTAAAGAGGTTCAAAGGCTGTTGTCTTCTCAGCTTGGGAGTTGGTGTGATTTGAATCCGGAATGCCTTTCATGGGTTTGTGGGTTGAACACTTGTTCCCTAAATGGTGGAGGTGGTAGAAACTTTGGGAGATGGGGCCTCGCTGGAGGAAATGGGTTGCTAGAGGTGTGCCTTTGAAGTGTACAGACCTGGTTCTCTCTGATTCTCATCTACCACTCCATGAGTTGCTATGCCAATCCCTTCCCAGCTCTGGTGGAAACCTTTGAAACCATGAGCAAAATAACTTTTCTCCTCCCTGTAAGTTGTTGAAGTCAGGTGTTCTGTCACAGGCGATGAGAAAGGCTGCCAATAGGAGTCCAAATAAGAAACACACAACTCAGCCAGATGGATAGTTTACCCCAAAGGAATGAAGACTCCTCTTTGCAGAGAACCCATGCTGACCCTGTCCGCAGCCACTCCTCACGGTTGCTCCATCAGCTGCTCTTCTCAGGCAGTCCCTGTTTCTTCACAGACTCTTCTCCCGACTCTTTTCAACAATGCCTGGGGAGACAGAACCATGCCCTTTTACTACCTCTGTCCCTGGAATACCTACAGGTGAATCCTGTTGCTCACAGGTTCCCACCAACCAGCCCTTCTTTTCCTTGTGTACTGACCAATGGTTCATCTAGGTTAGGAAGAGCTGTGCAAGGTCAGAATGGAACCAGAGCTGAGCTTCTGCTCACTCTCCCAACATACCATGCTCTCTATACTTCTGAGCTTTTAGAAGGTTTGAAGCCTCCGTTTCCAATTGTGTTCTGAAAGCCATGTTTCTGGAGGAAGGTAGCGTTTTCTCACTTCAGACTGTGTAGGTCAGAGAAGTATGATGCACGCACACAGTGACTGTGTTTTATTCAGCTCCTATCTCTGGCCTTACTTACCTGATTAGGAAACCACATTTTTGCACACTATGTAGCTTGACTTTATGTGTTTCTTAGAAAGTTTTATGACCTATGAAAATTATTAAATTGGATGATAATGAAAATTAATTTAAAAATACTATATTGTCATGGATTCATTAATTTTCAACTAATATCTAGTTAATACATTCTATTTTAAATATCTATTTTATACAATACAAGACTAACTGTTTGGACCTTAGTATTTGAGCCTCTCTTTTACGTTTTTCTGGGAAAAATGAGAAATGCCATAAAAGCAGCAAGGAGTTAATCAAGATGAGTTAAAGGGCTTAGTAGGAGAGTTATAGTAATACACCAGTAAAAATTATGAGACTCTCTGTTTCAGCCATCCGACAGAATTTGCAGCTGTTCTGTATTAGTTGGGGCATCTGTGTGAGGAGGTGAGCATAAGAAAGGAAGCACTGAGCATCTCCCTGATGAGCCCAGGCTGGTGGATTTGGGCAGGAGATTAAGAGAAAACAATGAACAGGTATTTGCCAAATGTCAACAGGAAGGCAGTATAGAAGTGTGGAGATGAACTGCAGATCATAATCCTTAGGGTGTTATGCTCATTTTTTGTAACTGTTTACTTTTGATCTCCTCTAGACCGGTTAATAACTTGCTAAAGTTTTACACACCGACAGTACAATTATTGATTTTCCCCTTTCCTCAAATCTGATTCATATTTTTCCTCTCAGCAGATTCCTCATTCATTTAAGTTGTTAGACCAGTGACCCTATATCTGTCTCCTGCCCAAGGTCTGAAGAAATATTCCTGACCTTCTACAAGCCCCCTGCTTCTATCTGCATGTACCTTATCTCACAACCAACTCATCTCATGAGTAAAACCTTTGACTTGGTTTTATTCCTGCTTTTTCTCGAATCAATTTTTCTCCTAGACAATATTCAAAATGCTTTGTTCCAGTAGTATATATAGATTACATGAGCTCCGTTTAAGATTTTCGTGCTTTCCAGTTAAAATCTGAGTGAAATAGGACTGCTAGTATGGTCACCATGCATTGGCCTGAAGTGTCTTCCCACTCACATCCTGATGGTTCCCTCTCTCATTCTGCAGTAGCCTTATAGGCCTCCCTGCTGGCCTATTGAATAATGCTTCTCCCCGGACCTTGAAAGGCTGCCTCTTGCCCTGTAGACTGACTTTCTCTTTGAACAGCTACCACAGTGATGGCTGGTGCTCTGCCTCCCACCACTTTCCTTCATTCCATAGTGTTTGTCACTTTTTTAAAAATTTTTTTTTTTATTTAAAAAATTAAACTAATTCATTCTTCCTTTTTTTTTTTTTTTGCTGGGGTGTTAATCTGTGATTTTGAGGGTCCTAGAGGAATTGTCTTATAAAAAGTGTTGAACCAGTGAGTTTGGTCGCATTATATTCATGATTGGTACATCTTTCATGGTCAGTTTTTTCCTTTTGATAAAAGATTATTCTAATGGGCCTTCTTTGTCTCTTTTCTGATTTTTTTTACTATTTGTCTGGATATTAAAAATAGCCATAACAACCTGGCCTTCTTTTTGGGGCACCATTTGGGCTTGGAATATTTTTTTTCCCATCCCTTCCCCTTAAGTTTGGTTGTCTATCCTTGAAGTGAAGAAAAGGGTTTTCTTGAATATATCATATAGATGGGTTTTGTTTTCCTAATCCGATCTTTCCCAGTCTATGTCTTTTTTCTTTATTTTTTCTAGTGGAGCAACCCTTGAAGATTGAAAGCAGTTGTTCATGTTCTTTGGATCTCCTGTAGCATCTTGCATTTGTCGGCCCAGCCCCCCGTGTGTTTCGCGTTCACCTTATGCCACCACCATTTTCTTTTTTTTTCACCATTTTAAATTTATTTTAATTTTTTTTTTTTTAACAAATCCCAGGGGGAAAACCTGTGTCCCCCACATTTCCCCACCCCACCAGAGCTCATTTGGCATTCTGCCAAAAAACATGCTTTTCACTCTTTCTCAGTCTTTCTCAAATTCTTCTCCATTGAGGAAGAATGACAGTAGTTTTGAGCAAAAGTTCAGTTTCAGTCAGTTCTTTGATGGCAGTCCTTTCTGTTGTTGTTGTTGGTCGTTTTTTCCAATATGCATCACTCCAATTGCTTGGACAAAAGATCAAACAGCCTTGTATAAGAAAAACTAAGAAAAAAAAAAAAAAAAAAAAAACTAGGTAATTGGCACTACCAACCACAGATGGAGGATACCATTCGTCGTTTGTTTTCTGGGAAACTGTGTTACTTCTCTCAGCCAGGGAATGTCCTCTAGCTCCAGCCATTTTTTCCTGCAAAGCTCATTGATCTTGTCATCTTCTTTACTGCTTGCTTAAGAACTCCCATTTGTGTTTGATTGCTCAACCACAATTTTTCTCTATCCCTTCATCCAGTTGAGGGGGGGCATTTGGGTTTCTTCCAGCTCCTTGCTATTGTTGGAAGGAGAGCTGAAATAAACATGGCTGTTAATGTACCTCTACATGGTTGGGGTGAGGTCTTTGAGGGGTTACATATGCCCAGGAGTGGAATTGCTGGGTCAGGTGACAAGTTCACTCCAAGTCTTCAAAGGGTTCTCCACATTTGGGGCTTTCCATAGTGGCTGTAACAAGTTTACATTCCACCAGGGAGTGGATGAGTGTTTCCCTTTCCCCCACAAACTCTCCAGCACTTTGGTATCATTTGTTTCCTTTGTCCTAGCCAGTCTTATTTTTGGATGCGAGGGCGGTTATCTTTTTTACAGGTGGGTTTTTTTGGGATTTGCATTTATTTTAATGTATTAGTGACTGTATGAAACACTTTTTAAGGTGTTTCTCCAGCCATCTCTAATTCCTCACTTGTGGAAGTCTCTGTTCAGTTCTTTGCTCCATCCTATTGAGTGGGTCATTGTTTCTTTTTCCTTTGTTTTTTGAGTTAGTTTATATACTCTGTGGACATTCAATGCTTTGTCCCAAGATGTTTCTGCAGTGACGGTTTCCTCCAACTCTGTGGGGATTTCTCTTCACTTCCTTGGATTGTTTCTTTTTGGGATGTAACAGGGAGGCTTTTTGAAGGTTTTAATGACGGTCCCATTTGCGCAGTTTGCTGTCTGATTTAGGAAGGTCTTTTCCTACGCGCCTGTATGTCTTGTAGTTTGCTGCAACTTTTTCTTCTATCGCCTTCCCAGAAAGGTTTGGGGTTTCACGTTGAGTCTTTGATCCATCTGAGTTGACTTTTGTAAAACAGTGCAGAGGTAAGGGTTTTTAATTTCATTCTTCTAAGGTGGTGATCCAGTTTTGCCCAACACCACTTGCTGGAAGATGCTTTGTCTTTTCTCCATTGGTGGCTTCTTGGCCCCTTGTCAATATACTGGTATGGCTGAAGTTGTATGTGTTCAGATTTGGATCTTCGGTTGTTCCATTGGTCAACAGGTTCTGTTTTTGTTTGTCAGTACCCAGGGCTGTGTTTATGGCTATAGGCCGTGTAATATTTGTAGTATAGTTTAAAGTATGGTATAGAGATCCCCCCTGTGTAGTAGCTCTTTTCACTCAGGAATGTTTTGGGTTTTTGGGCTAATTCGGGGGGCGGGTCTTTCGTTTTTCCAAATTAAATTGTAAAGGACCTTTTGTTTCCAAGCCTGTTTGGGAAAGAACTTTCTTAGGGGAATTTTTTGATTGGGAATTACACATTTCTAATCTAGACAAAGAGTTTGGGGTAAAATGGACATTTTTACAAATTTAATTTTTCCTAACTTCCATGAGCATTGGGTAGGTTTTTCCAATTCTTCTGAAGGTTTTTTTTTTTTCAATTTTCTTTCTTTTAATGTTTAAAACTTTTCTGTTGTTAGAGAATCCTTGGTGTCTTGGTTAGGTTTGTTCCTAGGTATTTATTGGTTTTGATTGAGGGCTATTTTGAGGTGGGAAGGTCTCTTTGAAATCTTTCTCCAGTTGATTGTTGTTCTTGGTGTAAAGAAAAGGCCATTGATTTTTTTACAGGTTAATTTATATCCTGCCAATTTTGCTGAAGCTGTTAATTCATTTCTAGGAGTTTTCTGCTGGGAGTTGTTTTAGGCATCCCTTAAGTAAAAACAATCATATCATCAGCAAATAGGGGGATAGTTTGACTTCCCTTTTCCAATTAGTACTCCTTAATTTTCCCCTTCTTGTCTTATTGGCTTCCTAGCAATGGTTTCAAGCATTATATTGAAGAGGGACAGTCGGTGTGGTGACAGGGGGGTAAGCCATTCCGAGTTTCCTACCTTTTTTAAATGGAATTGTCTTTCTGTCATTTCCCCATTTAGGATGATATTGGCTGTGGGTTTCCTGTTATATGACTTTGATGCGTTGAGGGTAATGATCCCTCCAATCCAAATTCCTTCTAGGACTTTAATGTGAAGGGTGCTGGATTTTTGTCAAAGGATTTTTTTTTTTTTTTCAGCATCAAGTCTTGAAGATGGAATGGTGTGGTTTTTGACTTTTATTCCGTTATGTGTTTGATGATGTTTATTGATTTTTCATATATTTTGAAACCATTCCCCTGCGTCTCTGGAATGGGGAATCCAACTTGTCATCATATGGATGAATTTTCTTGAATTGTGGGGTCTGTTGTATGCGATTTGCCAGTAATCTGTTAAGTAGATTTTGGCATCTGTGTTCCTATGAGGAGGAGGATGGGTCTATAAATTCTCCTTTTTAGTTGTTATCTTACCTGGTTTTGGTAATAGTGAGCTGATGCTGGCTTCATAGAAGGAAATTTTGGGGTGAAGAATTCCCTTGGATATCCTTTCTACAACCTTTCAGGTAATAGGTTTGTAGGTCTTTTTGAAATTGTTTTATAGATTCTGCCATGAAAAAAAACCATTTATCTGGGCCTGGGTCTTTTTTTAGTTGGGAGGTTTCTTATTAATTTTCACATTTCCACTGTGTTATGGGCTGGTGTGTTCAAGCTGGTCAATCTCTTCTTTGGTCGAGCTTTGGCGTGATTCCCAGGATTTCAGATATTTCATTCCATTTCTTCTAGGTTTTCAAACTTGGTAGGAAATATATGTTTTCTTAACAGTATTCCCGCGTATGAATTCTCTGATCTTTTCTTGTCTGTTGTGATATTTCCCTTTTCCATCACATCGATTGTGTGATTGTTGGAGTTTGTTTCCTTCTTTCTTTTGGTTTAACTGGGCTAGAGGTCTCTGTTAGTCTTGTTTATTCCTTCAAAGTAACCAAATTTTGATTCATTGATTTTTTTTGTATGTTTTCTTTGTTTCTATTCATTTTTAATTTCTGCTCTGATTTTTGTTATTCTTCCTTGTCTGTTTTTAGGTTAGAGTTTCATTTGTTGTTGCCTCTCAAGTTTTTGCTTTTAGCTGTGTGTTAGATCAGTCACTTGTGCTCTTTCTGTTTTTCTAATGGTAGGCCCGGCCGGGCGCTATAAAACTTCCCTCTTGGAACGCTTTTAAATGTTCCCATCGATTTTGTGTGTTTGTATTGGGTCCATTGTCAATTCAGTTCTAGGATGCTTGTTTATTTGCTTGCTTATCTCTCCTTGACCCATTCAATCATCAAGTGGTTTGTAGAGGTGTTTGTTGTTTAGTCTCCATATGGTGTTCTTTAGGCAGTGAGGGCTTTTAGCTCCTGTGTTGATTGTGTTGAGCTTTATTGCACTGTGGTCTGATAAAAATACATGAAAATATATTTAATCTTTTTTGTATTGGTGGAAGTTTTCTTCTCTGTCACTCATGTATCTGGTCCGATTTTGGGAGATTGTTCTCTGGCGGTGCTGAGTACAAAGTGTATTCTCCGGTATTAGGGGTGGATATTCACATAGAGGTCTATGAGGTCACATTTGGTGTATTTATTCGTTCAGGTTCCAAGGATTGGTCTCTCTGTTTATTCTTGTCAACTGGTTACATATCCAAAGGGACTCAAGTGGGATGATTTGTGAAATTTCCTACTATGGAGTAGTACTGGGATGTTTAGTCTTGTGACTTATGGTCTATTAGAGAATTGTCCTTATAATAAAGTTTTGTGCACCCAGAGGTTTGGGGAATATATATTCATATTTTTTTTTTTTTTGTCTCTCTCTTCCTTGTAATTGTTCCTTTGATTTTAAAAATGTAAATGGCCTTCTTTGTCTTTCTGATTTCTTTTTTACTTTTGAAATCTATTTTTGTCGTTAAGAAAAAAAATACCAACACACTGAGCTTTTCTTTTTGGTACCATTTTTGCCCTTGAAATATTTTTTTCCAACCTTCCACTTTAAGGTGGTGCCTGTCCTTGAAGGTAAGATGTTTTTCTTGTAGACAGCATATCTATTCTGTTTCCTAATCCAATCTCCCAGTCTATGTCTTTTGATTGGGGAATTTAGTCCATTAATATTTAAGGTTATGACTGATAGGTTTTTGTTGCTTCCTTTTGCCTTATTATCCATTTGCGGTTTGGGTTTTGGTTTCTACTTCTCCAGTTATGCTTTTATTGATTTATCTTTCTAGGTGCCTGAGGTTGGTTGCTCCTGGGTTGACATCTATTGTCTCTTGACACTGGGTATGCTTTGCTCCAGGCTCTTCTTGCTTTCATAGTTTGCGTTGAGAAGTCAGTTGTAATTCTGATAGGTTTTCTCTTATAGGTCACTTGTTGTTTTTCCCTTGTGGCTTTAAGGATTTTGTCTTTGTTTTGGGTGTCTAGCATTTTAACTATGATGTGGCATGGAGAGTTTATTTTCTGATCTTGTCTGTTTGGAGTTCTATGTGCTTCTTGTATTTGTACTGATTTGTCCTTTTTAATTTGGGTAAGTTTTCATCTATTATTCTGTTGAAGATCTGATCAATACCATTCTCTCGGGATTCTTCTCCTTCCTCTATTCCTATGATGCAGAGGTTTGATCTTTTCATAGTGTCCCACAGTTCCTGGTTGTTCCACTTTTGTGTATTTTAAATTTTTTCATAATCTTTCATTGAGCTTTTTAGTTGTTCTGTGTTTATCTTCCAGGTCTGATATTCTTTGTTCTTCCTCCATTCTGCTTCTGAGGCTTTTTCCATTCCTTTCCTCTTGATTGGATGAGTGTTTGATTTCCTTTTTCATTTCCTCTTCTGATTTCTTTCACATTTCTACTTCTTTTTGGAGCTTCTCAATCTCTTCCTGTAGTTCTTTACTTCGCTGATCAGATCCCATTTATTCATTTTCTGACTCCTTCAAATAGAGTGTGGACTTTGTTAGAGTTATTATTTTTCTGTGCTGTCCCCTTCCACATCTGCAATCCAGAACATCATAGGATATACAATGGCTCTCAACATGTATCTACTGAATCAATTCCAGCATGCTAATAAGAAAGAAATGTATTGTGAGGAATACACACACACACACACACACACACACACACACACATTGTAAATAAAGGGCTTAATTATTTTTACATTGGATTCATAAGCCAAATAATGTAGGATAATTCTTTTCATATAGGCTTAGCATGTGCAAATAATTATTTTTAAATGTATAAGAATAGGGCCAAGAGTGTAGAACCCTAACTGGAGCAAGCCACAAACAAACATACAAAGACGTGACCTGGGAAAGAAAATAAAAACATTTTGAATGTTTATTTTTCCTTTGGTGAATTTTAAATAATTGAATATTTAAGCAGTTGTTCTCAGGGTCATTCATCCATGAAATAAGTGATTAATATGGAAAACAATTTCATCACTTTTTTTCTGGCAAAGCAGTCATTTCTAATGCACTGTTATTTACCTTTCTTTTCCCCTTAGAAGGCTATAAATTAAGTCAGAATTCATACAGAAATCCAATGGTTTCTTAAATGTTGGCCAAAATATATTTTGGTTTTATTTAAAGGAATACAATGTTAAATTCATCTTGGACCTTCTGCTTTGTTGTAGTTTATGTAGAGCAGTGTTATGTTTACCAAACAGGCAACTCAACAGCAAAGAAAAGAGAATCCAAAGAAAATAAAGCCCAGTGATAGACATTTATCACTGATTTTAAAAACTGACAAGTCTTTCCCTTCTGTAGCAAGCATATTTTAGTTTACACCTTAAAGGTTTGTTATTGTACAATACTATTAGATTACATCATAGAGTTTAGCTGGTTTACTACAGAAACTTAAGGAAGGTGTCAGCATTCATCGTGTCAAGTTATTTTATAGTAATGATTTTTCCCATCAGGAAGTTGAGGGGCAAAAGGAGAGGAAACAAAACAAAACAAAAACAAGGCAGCCTTCATGTTGCCCTGGGAGAAAACATGTCAACGGGAGCTTGAGTCCGAGGTCCACGTAAACAGCCTACACCAGAAAACAAACTAGCAAAAGTTCTGAGAAATTTCAGAATTTTGATTTCTAGCTGTGGGAAGAAGAAATGATCTGAGACTAAGACGCTAGCTACTTTGTTCCTTCAGAGGTGACATGAAGAGAGGAGAAATTCCAGATGAGACCTGTATCCTTAGGTATCAAAAGGAAGGTGTGAGGCAGGCAGACAGACAGACACACACACACAGAAAAAGAGGGGGAAGGGGGAGAGAGAGAGAGATGGATGGAGTAATATCTGTATCTTGGGGCCCCATATTCACTGGAATTCTTCAATTTCCTCTCTAAAACTCATCCGCCTCCCTAGATGAAACTGACTCATATCCACATTCTTTCTTTTCACAAAGAGCAACTCTAAGACTTTCTTTCTTTCTTATTATTTTTTTTTTAACTCTAAGACTTTCATCCTGGATATGTGAGCAACGTTCTAACCCATGTAACCTATGAAATAAAATTCCTTTAAATAATAAGGCACACACATTTTATGTTTGGCACACTTCTCATGACTGTTACCACGGTGGTACCCTCTAAAGGGGGCACAGGGAAACAAAGCTGAAAATTACTAAAGCCAGCAAAAGGGACACCCACATTGCAGATCCCAGGCCCCAGGGATGAAACATGTGTGTAGCAAAGAGGTGGATGCATAATCAAAGCCATACCATTGTGTTACCAAATGACCTAGCTAGGACCCCTAGGTGACAATGAAAGAAACTGGCTCAGCAAGGGTGAGGGCGAGTCACTTGCTCCAGGTCACGGGGCTAGGTAATGGCATGCAGGGGACTCTAACAGTAAGTTCTTCTCACAACAAGGGATCCAGTTACACTGGGCTCTTTGTTATTTTTTAATAGGAAAACCAAGTCAGTATAGACCTTTAAACCAAGAAATCATATGATACATGGGTAGTTTATGTTAGGTTATAAAAAGCATGAAAATCCCAATAAAAAGGGCACATGAGACTTAGGTCACTCTAGGAACATGCTTTACTTCCATGTGCGACTGCCAGCATGAGCCACCTGCAGACACGTGGTGGGACTGGACAGCATGGCAGGGGGCAGGGGCAGGATAGAGAGGGATGGAGAGAGAGGGGGTGACAGAGAGAGCGAGATGGCAGCTGGGATCCACCCTTTATACCCATGGGGTGGGGCCTCAGGTAAGTGAGCACCTGTGTGCCCGTTAGGATTCTGGGAAGCCTGGACCTAACGTTCCAGCATTTTGCTTATGATAAGGAAATGGGGCACTGTTCTCTTCTGTATCTGCTTCAGATTTGATCGGGGGTGAAGTCTTGGGAGAACAGCTGTGAATCCGGTTTCCCATTTTGGTTGCTCTGGGTGCTCTGCCTGGTGGGTTTGGTCCAGATCGATAGTGGCCAGTACTTAGTGGACGTTTTCTCTGCAACTGAAAAGACAAGCTGGTTGAGTCTTACATGAGTATACCAGTGCAGGGACTTCACAGTACCAACAGGGGGGTACTGGGTGCATTAGCAATTGGAGAGTCACTGTGTAGGGTCTGCAGAGGGAGAGAGGACCTGTACCCTGGTTTGAGGAATCAGAAAAAGTTTTAGTACACAGAGCTCTAGAATGAGAACCAGTTTTAATACACAGGGCTCCAGAAGGAGAGCCATAACCATGAGAATATAAACGGTGGTATTTTCTGGCATGGCACACTAAATCTCTCATCTATCTCTGAGATATTTTTTAACATGACATAGTAGATTCCTAACTTGGCACAGTAGATCTCTCACCTATCTCTCTGGTAATGAGCTATTTCATTTTCTCTTCTTTAGATTACAGTTTCCTGTTGGGGTGTTTAAAACCACACAGCTCAGATAAATGAAGTTTGTTTTGATGTTAAGGTCAGTTGAGGTTCTGGTCCTTAGGGAGTCACTCAGGGCTTGCGCTTGGCTCTCTTCACCAGTTCCATCTATGTGAGGACAAAGTCAGGCCTTCCTTGACCAGAGCTTCCCTTTGAAGCATGAGGAGTCTCTTCCCTATACGGACTTTCCTCCCTTGACTGGACACTGGCAGGATGAAATCATTTTAAGTGAATCTCCAGGACTTCCCAGGCATGGGATGACTGGTGACTCACTGCCACAGGACCTTAGGACCCAAGTCGACCTCAGAGAGTAGGGGCCAAAGTATTGTCCCTTCAAATCCCTCTTGCCAAATCAGATTGGAGCTTTAAGTGTGGTTGCTAAACCTCCAAGAGGATTGTTTGAATTAATTTGGTACTTTAATTACCATATAGCTCCTAAGTAAAGCTTGAACATTGACTTAAGCACTGTTAATAAATTCTTAATTGCGGTGGCAAAAATATTCTGACCAATAATAAAAGCTCATGGTAGGAGCCTGGTAGTGGCTGCAGCACACGCTAGGAAAGGATGCTATTTACTGACTTGTGTTGCTCATATTCAGCCTATTGTATACAATATAGAAATATCTGGCCCAGAATGGCATCGCTTACAATGGGCACAGGCCAGTCCAATGAAGGCAATTATTGAGGTTTCTCAGCTCAGGTGTACCAAGTTGACATTAAACCTAAGTAATAAGTCTTCTACAATTTGTTCTTTAAGGTCTATAAAGGTCATTTGTAATGGATTTAAACCATGAAAGGCAAAAAGTTCCAACATAGCCCATGAAACAAACCCAAGTTAATAAAGAGGTTAAAACCAGTACCTTCTCAAATGAAGGCCATGTCACTTGACCCCAGATTTTGAATTATAGCTTTGAAAAGGAAAAGGAAGGGGGGGGCATTGTCACATACCACCAGTAGACAGGAAAGTCTTAGGGCTCACCCAAATTGGTTATATTTGGGTGGTTATATATTGGTTATATTTGGGTGGTTATATATTCTGTGTGGTCACCGGAAGTAAAACATAATTTCTCTTAAAAATATTAAAAGTAACATGTGCAAAGTATAACAGATATATAAAACAATTTTAGTATGTATGGGTAACTCTGTATGTCTGTTTCACTTGAGGCTGTAACAAGGTATATAGTACCTGGAAGGTGAACACAATTTCTTGTATATGCCATAATTACATTATAGAATTCTTAAACGTGAACAGTACTTCATGCATACACTCATAAATAAGGTTCTAATAAATAAAATTGGCGATGACACGTTGTAAAGGTTATACTAATCAGAGGCACAAGCATTGTAATCATACACAGACAGATCTTAATATGCCGTTTAACAATGTCGTACATATACACACATGTATCCACACATTCCTTTAAGAGATTTTTATCCTAGCGGTTGTATTGAACCATCATATGCATATAATTAAAGAACTGACAATATCAAAGGTACTTAGGCTGTTTCATTGGAGGGAAGGGATTGCAGGGGAAAGCAATGTGCCACTGTCCAAGCACCAGAGTATGAATGAATCCAGGGATTTTTTAAAATGGTCTCTGGTCAGAAGGATGGTGGCATAGCACAGGAGAAAAAGAAAAGAAAAAAAATATGTTAGTGAACCCGTAAGAGTTAAAAAATCAGGCCTTCAGATGTCTAGAATCAGGAAAAAAAACTGGAAAAGAAAATTTTTAGTTGTAATACCTGTGGAAAAAATAATTTGGACAGATAAGAAATAAAAACTTCAGATAAGCAGTGTAGAAACCTAGGAACCCAGGTTCAAATCAGGCCTTTGAAGAAATTTAAGAGGCATGCCAAAAGTAAACTTAATTTTTTGTTTGTGCATAACATAGAATAAAAGAAGTTTGAAGTGGCCACTTTGGACAAAAAACATGGAGAACATGGACACGTGACAGTAACAAAGACACATTGAAGAATGGTTATAACACACAGACAGGTTGGACAGACAGATGACCTAACTGTATCCATTAACTCTGGACAATGGGAAAATCCCCTTTTATCTAAAGTTGTCCTTCGTTGTCCAGGGCTGTGGAACCATTAATTGCAATTATCACATTTACAAAGAATCACTTAGAGTTTAAGATATCTGCTTAGGTGTGTGTCTGAAAAGGATGGTGGACAGGGCAGGCAGGAAAATCTGGTGGCTTGTGCATATTTCCTGTTAATTTAATGAGAATAAATTTAGTTAGTGGAAAAGGTCTTGTATCCAAAAGCAGACACAAAATGGATTTTTAAATAAAATGGGGTTTATAAAGAAAAAACAATGAAATAGAAAATGCCCGAATCTGAAATAATCCCTTAAAATTAGGCAAAAATCTTGTAAACGAAATATAAAAAACAAAACACTGTTTGTTAAAAAGTAAAATGATGTAAAAATCTCAAACAAAAGCCTGTAAAAATTAACTATCCAGACAAAAGTAAAAAATGAAAATTGATTGTATTTTGAAATGGATGAAAAACCAATAAAATCGAAATTTGGTTACTCTGTATAAAAATGTATTATTGCAATTCCAATTGACTTTGTATAATCCAATACAAAACCCAAAAACCAAAATTGTGAAAGGATCAGAACATGTCATTAATTATTATAAGGTCTGATGTAAATTTAGGCTTTCTGCCATGTGGTGCAGCAGAGGGTGTGGTTTAGTGCTGCCATGGAAACTGGGGCATGCACAGACAAAGCCTCAAGATGGTGGCTGAGTGGGCATGGATTAGCCCAGTCGCCATGGAAACAGTCTGCCACATGTCTGTTTGAATGTGTGTGTGTGTGGGGGGGGGGGTGAAATAACTGCCTGGTGCATGGTGGTGACTGGGGATAAAAACCGCATGGCAGGGGTGATGGGTGCAGTGGGGCAGCGGAGAAAGCACAGTAAAAGAAAGAAACAAAGACTGCAGATGGGAGAGGAAGAGAGAGGAAAGAAGATACGTGGTCTTTTTAGTCTCAGAAGTGCCACCTGAGGACTAAGGTGCGTCTGCCTCAGTGATGAGTGGTGCTGGTCAGACACCCCAGGTCTGCATGACCAGTGTGGGAATCTCTGAAGTTGGGGCCTGAAAGCCTGTGAAGTCAGTGTCCTGAAAATCACAGGGGAGGCCAAAATTCGGGTCTGATTCTGTCCCCAGCGTCCCGGTCGACAGCAATCTGGACGGAAAAACGAGGTGGGGGGGGGGCGGAACCCTGATTGTGCCTGCACTCAGAGGTCTGAAACGAATGGAAGATAACGGGAGACTAAAAAGAATGAAGGAAGAGAGGAAAGACAGAAGCGGAAGGCAGTAGGTCAGAATTCAGTTAGGAGATGTTGAGGCAGCAGCTAGGGGAAACAGAACACACACAGGAGAACACAGAGGGTAGGGTGGGAGATGGAATCTCCCCTCACTCAGGTTTCCCTCTGGCCGACCACCCGCGAGGCAACTTAGGAGGTCTTACCATAAGGGCCACACGTGTGATGAGTGCCTGATGAGGTTAAATGACCTTGGCAGAACCTCGGGTGGGGCCCAAACAGATTCCGTAGCCCGAGAGCTGTGGAACCATAACACGCACTCTTAACTCTCATGCATGGGGCTAGAGTAGGGTAGGATAAGGAGAGGAGACGGTACCTTTTGGCCGAATGCTGGTGGGTGCTGTCTTAACCTGCGCTCGGTATCCAGTAGCCTTACAGGCTACCCTGAGGGGCGGAGGCATGAGAGTTAAGAGTGCGTGTTATGGTTCCACGCTCTCGGGCTACGGAATCTGTTTGGGCCCCACCCGGGTTCTGCCAAGGTCATTTAACCTCATCAGGCACTCATCACACGTGTGGCCCTTATGGTAAGACCTCCCTAAGTTGCCTCGGGGTGCGCTGGAGGGACCTGAGTGAGGAGATTCCATCTCCCACCCTACCCTTGTGTTCTCCTGTGGTTTCTGCTTTTCCCCTAGCTTCGCTCAACATCTCCTAACGAATTCTGACCTACTGCCTTCCGCTTCTGTCTTTCCTCTCTTCCTTCATTCTTTTTAGTCTCCTATCGCCGTTATCTTCATTCGTTTCAGACCTCTGAGTGGCAGGCACAATCAGGGTTCCAGCCCCCCCCCCACCCATGCGGGGTTGGTTGTGGGCCGGTGGGGCGCAGATTGCTGGTGTGGGTGGGGGGGGTCGGGGCACCGACGGAATGCTGGGACAGAATCCAGACCCCGTTATTCTGGTCCTCCCCTGTGATTTTCAGGACGCTGACTTCACAGGCTTTCAGGCCCCAACTTCAGAGATTCCCACAATGGCATGCAGACCTGGGGTGTTCTGACCAGCACCACTCATACACTGAGGCGAGCAGCCTTAGTCCTCGGTGGCACTTCTGAGACTAAAAGACCACGTATCTTCCTTTCTCTCTCTTCCTCTTCCCATCGTGCGTCTTGATGTTTCCTTTTCTGGGCTTTCTCCNGAGAAGGGTCTCAGTCTATACAAGTGGACTACAGGACTGGTGTTAAAGATGTCCTCAAAATCAAGTTAAAGCTCTTCACCAAGTTGCTCAACTTAAAGAAAAATATTAAGTATTCAGAAGCTGTTGCCACATGGTGTAGTGCCAACAGTAAATGTCTAAAATTTGAGAAACCTAGAGCCATGATAAACCATCTCATCATTGACAAGCATTAACAGTTTGCTCAACAGCCTAAAGCTCTACCCTGAACTGTTTACAATATGTTCTAAAGAATTCCAGAACATCAGCAAGATGATAGAACCGAACACACTTAGTCCTTTCTTCTTCCTCCAGAGTCACTGATTGGTAGCCATTGCAAACAAAGCACCTTTGTGGGAGTATCCAGATCCAAGTGAGGTGGTTTCCACCCTGGTGGATTCTAAGACTAAGGAAATCCGGAAAGCCTCTTTGAAGCTTCAAAATGACATAAGTCTACCAGCCCATTCCTCTTTAGCCTGAGCTCAGCCCTGCCTACCAACAGTTCCGTCTTAAGTGCTGTTATAGAAATAGAAGGAGATATGCCGTCCACAGTTCCAGTAGCATTAGCAGCAACTGTGGATGCAATTATAAGCCCAAATGAGCCCTAGCCCAACTCTGACCAGATTCAATCATGGCCCCAAAACTAAAAGACTAAAAGAAGTAATTCTTCTTCAAATGCACTAATGCAAGGAAGCAAGGATTACAAAGAATCAAATAAATGTGACATCAGGAGATGACGCCAATAAACCACCCAAAGTGGGGATCCATGAATTACTGGGAAAACATCTAAAACACTTAAAGAAGTTCTATGAGCTCAGGCTCATGAGCAGCTTAAACATGAGAAACTGATAATGAATGTATGGATGAGTGAGGTGGGGGTGAATGGATGGATGGTGGAGGATTGATGCATGATTGATTGATCAATCACAAAAGTGTATTGAAAAGAACAGGTGGTGATAAAAAGTAAGTACCAACTGCAGAAAAGTGCCAGGTAGAACCGGAGAGTGAAATGCCAGCTGCCCACAGTGAGGGGCAGAGAGTCACCTCCAGAACTCTTTGGCAGTCCTCAGCCTCTTGCCGTATGGGGATACTGTGAACCACCATACACACAGTTTCATGTTGTGTTTGGTTGGGTTTGGAGTTTTTTACTGATAGGTTTGACATGCAGTCCCAGTGTGCCTAGAAAACTTGTAGATAGGCTAGCCCACTTTGAACTTACAGAGATCTTCCTGCCTCTGCCTCCACTCCCGTGGCACTTAGGGATTAAAGACCGCACCCCAGGCCCTGGGGCCTTGAATTTTGTTGGGCTGGTTTCTGTTTTTAACAATGAAACTTTTATAATGAGAAATCAGAGAACTGAGTTGGCAGCCATACCGGGCTTTGATTCAAGGCCTTTTCGGTGATGGTTGCTATCTAATCAAGCAGATTCCAAAAAGAG
The DNA here is from genome assembly GCA_009823505.1 of Rhizomys pruinosus. Taxonomy (NCBI): domain Eukaryota; kingdom Metazoa; phylum Chordata; class Mammalia; order Rodentia; family Spalacidae; genus Rhizomys; species Rhizomys pruinosus. The sequence goes on along the minus strand of VZQC01013352.1, from coordinate 215,044 downwards.
GAATTTGACCAAATCAAGAGAGAAGCTGATGATCCAGGAGAGAAAAGGGAAAACTCCAGGTGCTGGATCTGAAGAAGGTAGGAGAGGGTGACAGTCATCACATACAGATAGGATGGCCACAGAGGGAGGTTTCCCCCATTGAAAGGAAGGGAAACAGCTAAGGGGAAAAATGCAGGACTGTTGGGAGATTCAATGGGTAGAAGTCATCTCCCCTGATTTGCCCCATGTAAGTAAGGGGCAACACTATTAGCTAAGAACAGGAAGGTGCTGAATCTAACTAGTCTGGGAATGAAAGCCAATGCCTCTGCACAGACAAGAACTTTGATTCTGTTTTCATGGACGAAGCCACTGATGGACTGAAAGAAAGGGAAGCAGACACTTTAGAGCTTTTGTTACAGTTCAAATATTTAAAAAGAGAGAGGTCTCTCAGGACTCATTTTCGGCTGTTCCCCCGAAAAGATACCAAATATAACAAATAATATATTATCTGGTGAATGGACATCTCCGTTCATCAGTATACAAAGGAATTGTGGGCTCAGAAGCCAGACGCCAGAGAGACATGAAGAATGGAAGCTAGCAGAGCTTCTTAAAGGTTGCTCATCTTTCTCATGACCAGAATGACAAGAGTCTAAAGACTGGGTCCACCACGGTGTGGCATACTTTCAACCCTTATCCAGCCCTGAAACTTCAACATTAGCAAAGAGGGGAAATCCAAGATGCTGTCCTTATCTACAACACAGCTATTCAGCATCAGAAGCCCCCAGGAAGGAAAAAAAACCAAAATGCTAAGCCGGCATGGTGTCAACCTGTAAGCAGGAGCCTAGAGGAGAGGGGATAGTTGAGCATAACAGGTAGATTGAGGCCAGCCTGGGCCTATATGAGCCATTCTAATATCAAAAGAATGCAGAAAAACTAAAAACAAAATTGGATACTTGCAGTGTGTATTTCTACCAGAGCTTCTGAATCTGCATTGTCACCCTCTGATGCTTTTCTGAATCGGGAATTCTTATTATTTCAGTAATAACATATTGATTCTTTACCATTGCCGGTCTGCAAGCCAGATGGTATGACATAGTACTAGAGCATGGTTTGTGATGAGACGTCCTGTATTTACTGACTTGCAAATATAATAGATTATCACATTAATCTTTCCCTCAGCTCTGTCTCTCTCTTGCACTAAATACGCTGTTCTTTTCTGCTCTTACAGATGATTGATCGTTCCGCCCAACTTTCTAACGCATATCACTTTCTTATTTATAGTTCCGCTAGCTCCATGAAGACCCGAAAAGAAATAACATCCTGGTGAACCTGGCTCAAAGCTTGCTCCATAGCCACTCCCATTTTTAGCACTCTGGGTTTATCCTAGCACTTACTTGCTGCAAATATTGGTTTAGTAGTAACTGTTTGGGGCTCAGTTTACCCATCGCCCAAGGGGAAAACGATTCCAATCGCATTACCCAACTATTGAATAGCCTGGCACTTGAGAGTAAATTTAAATGGTAGAATGTGTTTGTTATTGCTGAGCGAGGTCATGTGCCTTCATCCTGGACTGGTCCTCTGGTGCTTAGAAGCAAATACAGAGAGAAGGTAAGCTGACCATTCAACTTGAAAAGGTGAAAAAATGGCAGCTTGGAACCTATGCTGTAGTCATTCCTGATTTCCTGGCCTAATTCCATTCTTACCTTTCTGCTCTTTTGCTCATACAGAACAGCACACTAGAATAATACTCACATATTGAGACTTAACTTCATGTCTATTATAAAGCACTTACTTTGATTTGATACAGAACTAAGTCAATGGAAATGGATTTCAAGGAAAATGATTCACTGCTAAGAAAGTAGAAGGGCATATGTTCCAATTAGAAACCAAAAATAGCGTGGCAATCAACTTTAGGGTTACTCAGCAAACTGTCTATTTATAGATGAATATATCTTAAACGAAATCCACTCAGGTCTGTACTCAACGAGAACTGGACAAAAATGCATCCACAACAACAAACCTTCCTTAGGAAGCTTCCTAGTACCATTATTTTATAGTTCAAATGAAAAAACAACCCACACACCCCCCAGTGGATTGAATGACATAACACCAATTAGAGTATCCTCACAATGAAATATTATTCAGCTATATAAAGAAATGAAGTTCTAACATGTGGTACATGAGCAAAGTTTGCAGTATGCTGAGTAAAAGACACCCAAGACACAGGACTACAGTTTTCAATTTCATGGAGATGAAAGGCTTAGAAGAGGCAAATCTGTAGGGCAAAGAGCAACCTGGGGTGGTTTCCCAGGGCGACGAGAGAAAAGGGAGGAGGTGACCACTGTTGGTGAATGTGAGATTTCTTTATGAGGTGAGTGAGATGATCTGTGATGACAGGGGTGTGGGAACTGTAAATAAAGCTAAAACCATGAATGTAATGCTAAAAGTGTTGAGTGTGGGAGAGGGGCCCCTTGAGAAACAGTTCAGTGAGTGAGAAAGGTATTTGCCATACAAGTATGAGGAAGTGAATTTGGATCCCAGACCCCACACAACTCAGGAGCTGCGTGCCCCCACAGTGCACCATATCCCCAGCCACTCTGAGGCGCAGGACAGGAGGATGGCAGGGGCTTGCTGCTCCCCAACTGCTCCAGGTTTCGTGAGGGGACATAACACTGAGAGTGACAGAGCCAGACACCTGGACCTCCCCTCTGCCTCCCCACATACTCTGTCAGATGACAAACACTTTTTAGGGTGTGTCCATGTCACACATGGGTGATTCTTACGCAAAAACCTGTGGTTTTTATTTGAAAATGCATTATCTATTACTATCCAATGAAATGGTATGTATCCTCTAAGCGCATGACAATGTTTATGCATACAAATAATTCAGAGAGAAAAGAAGATTCAGAACATGAATACCATACCTGAAGTTCAACAGAATATTCCAAGGTTTTAATAAGTACAAATAAATCTATATGAGAGTGTAAAAGGTCTCCTTTTTGTTGAATGCTCTCTTCTGTCTTCAGGATGCATGTGTTAGTCTATAACTTTTGATTCTGCCTCAGCTCTGAGTTCTGGGATTACAAATTAAGCTGACTCAGAGGTCAATAAATTATTTTTTAGGCTTGTGTGATATGGGGAAGGGCTCCTTGATATTCCTTCCCCAGTTGCATATTTTTGTTGTTTAAAGAAGAGGCTACTGGGCCTTGAGTGTGCAGAGCTTCAGATCACGGGATCTTCCCCCTAGACCAACCTGAAGCACAGGTAGGAGCCTGGTTGCTTCAACCAGGTAGGATTGTTGGATAATACTATCTCTGGACCTGTTGGATTAATTGTCCTATTGGATTTATAAATCATTGTCTTGTGTGAGCTGTCAGGGTGGAATGCTCCTGCTAGCGTGGTATTACATAGTGGTCCTGTTTAAATCATTGCCTGGTGTGGCTGTCAGGGCGAAGTCGCCCCTGCTACTGGTAGTAAAGGTGGTCCTGTTTGCCATGTGAGGACTTAGTGTGCAGGGAATTAGATCAGGGACTTCCCAGGACCACCTGAAGCACAGAGGCCTATTCCCCTCCCCCTAACCCACCCCACCCCTGGCAACACCCCCATCAGAAATTCATAACATTACATCACCAAGTTAACCTATCCAGTCAGTTTTGAACCCCGGATGTCCTTCTTGCAAATTCACCTCTCTGAGTCTAAGTCAGCACATCAGAGATCGTAGTTAACGGAACATTCTTCCTACACAGCATAATCAGTCTCCAATAGTTCTCATTCCAGGGCCTGGCTCACCACCATTCTCTCGCTCCTCCACTGAGTCCTGTCCCTGAGTAGTGTCATGGTCCTGTGCTTGATGCCAGCATCGCCACAAGTTCAAATGTGAAGCTTCCAGATCTGTAAGCTATGCTTCCATCACTTCATGCATCAGCCCTGGCTCTTAGAATCCCACCCCCCTTTACAAAACAACCCTGAGCCGTGGCTGGTTGAGTTTTAATATAGGGACCTATCTGTGACACACCACCTCCAGAGGCTCCACTCTTTGAAGCTTGGCTGTTGTGGCCTTCTCTTTGCATTGCACTCTGTCCTGTAGGGAAGCTTCACTGGCCGAGAATGAGGGCTGTACTCACTTCCTCTCTGCCTCTCATTCCACTCTGTGCTTAAGCCTTGTTGTAGAGGTTCAACTGTAGAAGTGTCCCCTAGGATTGGGCATCTTTAAGATATATATTTTCTGTGTTGCAACAATTGTGGGATTTGAAGCACCCCATCGTTACAAAGAGAGAACTTCTTTGAGAGTGGTATATGGTATGCTTGTCTATAAATATAAGATCCATATTAGGTTATGGTCAGAAATTTTCATTGGTCTAGAGATTATGACATCAAATAGGGCTTTGGTCTAGCTGATGTCCCTACCAGAGCCGTGTTATTTGCTGAGTGGGCGCTCACTGAGTTACACTCCCATTTGAGAGGGTTTTAAATCCAATAGAAGCTTGATTATTCCACCGGTAACAGTGGCCTCTACTCACAATGAGAGGTATTCTGGGCAGGTGATTGGGTGTATTAGGCTTTAGGGCTCTGGGTCTAGAAGTATTGATTGCAGTTTGCTCTTGTACAATGTGCATATTATCTAGCATTTGTGTGTGCTAAACTTCCGTTTCAGAAGGGTTCCAGTCCTCCCTGATTCTCTAAGTCCTAATTTTGAAGTATGTCCTGTTTTGAGAAGTAGGGTCTTTTTTTCTAGTTTCTAGAAGATAATCAAGTTGATTTTCCAATATCTGTGTTATTCTGAGAGTTTCTCTGGATTCACATCCCACCAAAACACGCGCAAAGGGAGGGTTCTTCGTCCGGCACTGTGTCCTTGCCATCCAGTCCCCAGGTGTACCAGTGCACTACTGTTCGGACTGTGTATGTATATTATCTCATGGGGGTCTGGGGCATCACATTACCCTCTGAGTTCCCTAGCCACCTCAAGATCCAATACATCTCCTACTCTGTTCTTTTTCCCTTTCCCCTCCACTTCTTCTTCCCGTCCCAGTAGCCCCGTTGTCACATCCTCCCCTTCTTCCCCCCCAGTTGTTCTTTACCTCCCACCATGCTCCTGTATGTCTCCCTCTGTCCTCCCCTCCAGCTGACAACCCCACTCCCTACCACCCCTAGTAACATCTGTTATTCTTAGACTATCCAGCTCTTTGGGCCTTTCTTTTCCTTTACTTATTATTATCTTTCCATTTTCTTGGCTCCTGGTTGTTACATCAGTTATCATACTCACATGGGGGGATTGATGCACAATCCCAGAATGAGGGAGAACTACATCACACTTGTTGTCTGCCTTTGTGTTACTTCACGAGTATAACACTCCATAACCATCCTGATGAAGGGGAGAATTGGCATAATCAATTCTGGGGACTGGCCAGAGTACTGCTTCGGATGAGAGGACCACATTAGGCTTATGGGCCCTGGCAGCTGGGGGGACACTGGAGGGTGGCCATTGGAGCAGGGGAAGAGAGCAGCAAAAACAGGTGAAAAATCAAAGGGCGTGTGATGGAATGAGAATGCCTTGTGGATGCAGAAGCCAAGGAGTGAGGATAACTGGGCCAGGGCAGGCGTTTTGGTTTTGGGGGGGGAGAGCGTCAGCCACCTTCGCATCAGTAGGGCGGCACTAGTTGGGCACCGTCCACAACACAGAGTATAGGAGCGTTGCCCCTTCTCCACACCCTCGCCAGTTATTTAGGTCCTTCGTCTCTGGATAAGCAGCCGGAGTGGGAATGGCGGAAAGGGTGATGGAGCATGTGCAAAGAGTGGTTAATTATTTTACTTAAAGGTCAGTCTTGGAGGCAGTGGTTGTGACACGAAAATGCGGCCCATGGAGGACAAGCCCCAGCCTGGAACTTGCCAGCAAACAACAGAAAGGAAGTTAAAACAAAACAAACACAACTAAACTAAAATAGCGCATCCACCTCCACCCCAGCACTATGGCAATCATTCTGTACCTGTTAGCACAAAGTTTGCCCCTTTTATAAAGTTCCACTCCAACTTCTCAGGTAGAGCTATTCACAACTAAACAACTCTCCATCTGAGCTGAATTGGTAATCTTTGCAGAGTTACCTATTATCCTCAGTTCTTCCAGAACAATACAGAAAGAGTAGCCACTGCAGCTGATACCTGACCAAGCACATACTACCTGCGGTCCAAGTCCATCTTCAGAGGCAAAGGAAAGTGTGGCTTTTGAAGACATTTTTTCCACTGTGAGTGCTTAAAAATCCATTTACTCTGATAATGAATATATAGTTAGTAATACAGATTTATAATAAAAATATTTAAATACAGGTTTTCACTAAAAACAAGGCCTTTACTTCTCTGCCTGTTAGAGTTTATGGGAAAAAGATTAGACTATTCAGCTCCCATTTTCTTCAATTTAATAATGCCTCTAAATTAAGTATAAACTGTTAAGTCCAAGCTTCCCAAAATCCTAAGGGGCACATCAGGTGCCCACAGACCTGAGGCCCACCCCATGGGTATATAAAGGGTGGACCCCAGCCGCCATCTCACTCTCTTTGTCCCCCCATCTCTCTGTCCCTATCAGTCTCTGTCTCTCTGCCCCCTGCCATGCTGTCTGGTCCCACCCCACGTGTCTGCAGGCAGTTACACTGGCAGTCCCACATGGAAGTAAAGCATGGTCTAGAGTGACCTAAGCCTTATGGGCCCTGTTTATGGTATTTTCATGCTTTTTATAACCTAACATTCTGGTGCCTCATGACTCGGAGCGCCATTTTGCCTAGGCATGGGGCTAGAGTAGGGTAGGATAAGGAGAGGAGACGGTACCTTTTGGCCGAATGCTGGTGGGTGCTGTCTTAACCTGCGCTCGGTATCCAGTAGCCTTACAGGCTACCCTGAGGGGCGGAGGCTGGCAAAATGGCACTCCGAGTCATGAGGCACCAGAATGTTAGGTTATAAAAAGCATGAAAATCCCAATAAACAGGGCCCATAAGGCTTAGGTCACTCTAGCACCATGCTTTACTTCCATGTGGGACTGCCAGTGTGAACTGCCTGCAGACACGTGGTGGGACCAGACAGCATGGCAGGGGGCAGAGAGACAGAGACTGAGAGGGACAGAGAGAGAGGGGGACAAAGAGAGTGAGATGGCGGCTGGGGTCCACCCTTTATACCCATGGGGTGGGGCCTCAGGTAAGTGGGCACCTGTGTGCCCCTTAGGATTTTGGGAAGCTTGGACTTAACAGTTTATACTTAATTTAGAGGCATTATTAAATTGAAGAAAATGGGAGCTGAATAGTCTAATCTTTTTCCCATAAACTCTAACAGGCAGAGAAGTAAAGGCCTTGTTTTTAGTGAAAACCTGTATTTAAATATTTTATTATAAATCTGTATTACTACTATATTATTTCAGAGTAAAATGGGATTTTTAAAGCACTCACAGTGGAAAAAATGTCTTCAAAAGCCACACTTTCCTTTGCCTCTGAAGATGGACTTGGACCGCAGGTAGTATGTGCTTGGTCAGGTATCAGCTGCAGTGGCTACTCTTTCTGTATTGTTCTGGAAGAACTGAGGATAATAGGTAACTCTGCAAAGATTACCAATTCAGCTCAGATGGAGAGTTGTTTAGTTGTGAATAGCTCTACCTGAGAAGTTGGAGTGGAACTTTATAAAAGGGGCAAACTTTGTGCTAACAGGTACAGAATGATTGCCATAGTGCTGGGGTGGAGGTGGATGAGCTTTAGTTTAGTTTTGTTTTGTTTTGTTTTGTTTTGTTTTAACTTCATTTCTGTGTTTGCTGGAAGTTCAGGAGCTGAGGGCTTGTAACCATCATGGGCAGCATTTTCTGTGTCAAACCACTGACCTAAGACTGACCCTTTAAAAATAAAAAAAACGAGAAATGTAGATAAAACCCTCTAAGATTCCATCTTACCCCAATCAGACTGGCTAAGATCAAGAGAACGAAAGACACTAAATACTGGCAAGGGTGTGGAGAAGGGAGAACGCTCATTCCCTGTTTGTGGCGGTGCAAACTAGTGCAGCCACTATGGAAGGCAGTGTGAGGAACTCTCAAAAAACCAAAAACGAACCTGCCATAGGACCCAGTTACAACACTCCTTGGCATATGCTCAAAGGACTCATCCTACCATAAAGACACCTGTATGTCCATGTTTGTTGCTGCTCTCTTCACAATAGCTAAGAAATGGAAACAACCTCAGTGTCCCACAACTGATGAAGGGATAATGAAAATGTGGTACATCTATACAATGGAGTATACTTGGCAGTAAGAAAAGATGAAATTATAAAATTTCATAATGGATGGTAGGGAGTGTTATACTCAGTGAAGTAACACAAAGGCAGACAATCAAATGTTGTTATGTTCTCCCTCATTTGTGGATTGTAGCATCAATCCCCCCTATGTGAGTATATAACTTGATGTAACACCAGGAGCCAAGAAAATGGAAAAGCTACATGGAAGTAAAGGAAAAAGAAAGAGCCCAAAAGAGGGGGATAGTATAAGAAACAGATGTTACTGGGGTGGTAGGGAGGGGGAGTGTTCAGCTAGGAGGGGAGGACAGAGGGAAGACATACAGGGAGGCATGGTGGGAGGTAAAGAAACTGAGAAGGGGAGGATGGTGACAACGGGGCTACTGGGACTGGGGAAGAAGAAGGGAGGTGGAAAGGGAAAAAGAAAGAGTAGAGATTATTGGATCTTAGGTGGGTAGGGATCCCAGAGGGTAATGTGATGCCCCCAAGACCCCATGAGGAATGCACATACACAGTCCGAACATTAGTGCACTGGTACACCTGGGGACTGGATGGCAAGGAACACAGTGCCGGACAGAAGACACCTCCCTTTGCGTGGTTGGTGGGAGTGATCCAAGAGACTCTCAGAATAACACAGATTATTGGAAAATCACTTGATTATCTTCTAGAACTAGAAAAGAAGACCCTACTTCTCAAAACAGGACATACTTCAGAAATAGGACTTAGAGAATCAGGGAGGAACTGGAACCCTTCTAACGGAAGTTTAGCACACACAATGCTAGATAATATGCACATTGCTAAGAGAGAAAATCAATCGATATTCTAGCCCAGCCCTAAAGCCTAATAACCACAATCACCTGCACAGCAAACTACCTCTATTAGTGCAGTAGCGGCACTGTTACCTGGGAATAATCAACAGCTATCCAATTGGACTTAAAACCCTCTCAATGGGAGTAAACTCATTGGCGCCACTCAGATAAATGCATATGGGTGTGAGGACATAGATCCTAGACAAAGCCCTATTGATGTCATATCTCTAGACAAATGAAATTTCTGACCATAAACTAAATATGGAATCTTATATTTATAGACAAGCATACCATATACCACTCATCAAAGAAGCTTCTCTTTGTAACAGATGGAGGGTGCTTCAGAATCCCACAATTGGTCAGACACAGAAAATATATATCTAAAGATGCCCAATCCTAGGGGACACTTCTACAGTTGAACCTCTACACCTAAGGCTCATGGAACATAGTGGAATGAGAGGCAGAGAGAAAGTGAGTACAGCCCTCAATTCTCGCCAGTGAAGCTTCCCTACAGGACAGAGTGCAATGCAAAGAGAAGGCCACAACAGACCAAGCTTCAAAGAGTGGAGCCTCTGGGGTGTGTGTCCAGATAGGTCTCCTATATTAAACCTCACCCAGCCAAGGCTCAGGGATTGTTTTGTAAAGGGGGTGGGATTCTAAGAGCCAGGGCTGATGCATGAATGTATGGAAGCATAAGCTTACAGATACTGGAAGCTTTCACATTTGAACTTGTGGCGATGCTGGCATCAAGCACAGGACCCATGCTAACTCAGACAGGACTCAGATTGGAGCGAGAGCAATGGGTGGTAGCCTGGCCCTGACTGAGAACTATTGGAGACTGATTATTGCTGGGTGAGGAAGAATGTGCCTTAACTAAGATCTCTAGATGTGCTGACTAGACTCCAGTGGATGAATTTGCATAGAAGGACATCAGGGTTCAAAAGCCTGACTGGATAGGCCTTAACTTGGATGATGTAATGTATGAATTCTGATGGGGGTTGGCCAGGGGTGGGGTGGGGAGGGGGAGGGGAATATGCCTCTGTGCTTCAGGTGGTCCTGGGAAGTCCCTGATCTAATCTCTGCACACTCAAGTCTCACAGTGGCAACAGGCCCACCTTTAATACCAGCTAGCAGGGCGACTCTGCCCCGACAGCCACACCAGGCAATGATTTAACAGGACCACTTTAATACCAGCTAGCAGGGCGACTCCATCCTGACAGCCACACAAGACAATGATTTAGCTATCCAACAAATCAAGGAATCAATTATCCAACAACCCAGAGATAGATCTATCCAATAATCCACCTGGCTGAAGCACCAGGCTCCTACCTGTGCTTCAGGTGGTCCTGGGAAGTCCCTGATCTAAGCTCTGCACACTCAAGTCCCAGTAGCCTTTCTTTACACCAAAAATATGCAACTGGTGAAGGAATATAAGGAGGCCTTCCCAATCACAATAGCCTAAAAAATGAATTTATTGACCTCTGAGTCAGCTTAATTTGTAATCCCAGCACTCAGAAGCTGAGGCAGAATCAAAAGTTATAGACTAACACAGTGAGATCCTGAAGAAAGAAGAGAGCATTCAAACAAAAAGGAAACCTTTACACTCTCATATAATTTTTATTTGTACTTATTAATAACCTTGGAATATTCTGTTGAACTTCAGGTATGGTATTCATGTTCTGAATCTTCTTTTCTCTCTGAATTATTTGTATGCATAAACATTGTCATGCCTTAGAGATACATACCATTTCTATTGGATAGTATAATAGATAATGATTATTTTCAAATAAAAACCACAGGTTTATTGAGATAAGAATCACCCATGTGTGAACATGGACACACCCTAAAAGTGTTTGTCCATCTGAGCAGGTATGTGGAGGGCAGAGGAGGAGGTCAGGTGTCTGGCTCTGTCACTCTCAGTGTTATGTCCCTCACTGAACCTGGAGCCAGGTTGGGAGCAGCAAGCCCCTGCCATCCTCCTGTCTCTGCTCCTCAGAGTGCTGGGGATATGGGCACTGGTGGGGGCCACGCTCAGCTTCCTATGTGGGGTCTGGGATCCAAATTCACTTCCTCATACTTGTATGGCAAATACCTTTCTCACTCACTGAACTGTTTCTCAAGCCCCTCTCCCACACTCAACACTTTGAGCATACAATTCATGGTTTTTAGCTTATTTACAGTTCCACACCCCTGTCATCCAGATCATCTCATCACCTCATAAAGAAATCTCACATTCACCAACAGTGTCACCTCCTCCCTTTCTCTCTTCAGCCCTGGGAAACCACCCAGTTGCTCTTTGCACCTACAGATTTGCCTCTTCTAAGCCTTTCATCTCCATGAAATTGAAAACTGTAGTCCTGTGTCTTGGGTGTCTTTTACTCAGCATACTGCAAACTTTGCTCATGTACCACATGTTAGAACTTCATTTCTTTATATAGCTGAATAATATTTCATTGTGGGATACTCTAATTGTGTTATGCATTCATCCACTGGGGGGTGTTTGGGTTGTTTCTTCATTTAACTATAAAAATAATGCTACTATGAAGCTTCCTATGGAAGGTTTTGTTTTGATGCATTTTCCAGTTCTCTTGAGTACATACCTGAGTGGATTTCTTTTAATGATACTATTCATCTATAGCATAGACAGTTTGCCGAGTAACCTAAAGTTGATTGCAGCTATTTTGTTTCTAAATTGAACATATGCCCTTCTACTTTCTTAGCAGTGAATCATTTTCCTTGAAATCCATTTCCATTGACTTAGTTCTGTATCAAATCAAAGTAAGTGCTTTATAATAGACATGAAGTTAAGTCTCAATATGTGAGTATTATTCTAGTGTGCTGTTCTGTATGAGCAAAAGAGCAGAAAGGTAAGAATGGAATTAGGCCAGGAAATCAGGAATGACTACAGCATAGGTTCCAGCTGCCATTTTTTATCACCTTTTCAAGTTGAATGGTCAGCTACCTTCTCTCTGTATTTGCTTCTAAGCACCAGAGACAGTCCAGGATGAAGGCAAATGACCTGCTCAGCAATAACAAACACATTCTACCATTTAAATTTACTCTCAAGTGCCAGGCTATTCATATAGTTGGGTAATGCGATTAATCTTTTCACTTTGCAGATGGGTAAACTGAGCCCCAAACAGTTACTAAACCTAATATTGCACAAGTAAGTGCTAGGATTCAAACCCAAGAGTGCTAAAATGGAGTGGCTATGAGCAAGGCTTTGAGCCAGGTTCACCAGGATGTTATTTCTGGGTCTTCCATGGACTAGCTGAACTATTAAGAAAGTTTCTTAGAGTTGCAACATCCTCATCTGTAAAACAGAAAAGACAGTATTTAGTGCAAAGAGAGGACTGAGGGATAATGTGATAATCTATTATATTTGCAAGTCAGTAAATACAGGACGTCTCATCACAAACCATGCTCTAGTACTATGTCATACCATCTGGCTTGCAGACCGGCAATGGTAAAGAATCAATATGTTATTACTGAAATAATAAGAATTCCTGATTCAGAAAAGCATCAGAGGGTGACAATGCAGATTCAGAAGCTCTGGTAGAAATACACACTGCCATGATCCAATTTGTTTTTGTTTCTGCATTCTTTTTATTAAATGGCTTCTTATAGCCCAGGCTGGCCTCAAGCTACCTGTGTGCTCAACTGATCCACCTCCTCCTTCTAGGCTCCATGCTTACAGGTGTGTGACACCATGCCTGGCTTAGCATTTGGTTTTCTTTTCCTTCCTGGGGGCTTCTGATGCTGAATAGCTGTGTTGTAGATAAGGACAGCATCTTGGATTTCCCCTCTTTGCTGATGTTGAAGTTTCAGGGCTGGATAAGGGTTGAAAGTATGCCACACCGTGGTGGACCCAGTCTTTAGACTCTTGTCATTCTGGTCATGAGAAAGATGAGCAACCTTTAAGAAGCTCTGCTAGCTTCCATTCTTCATGTCTCTCTGGCGTCTGGCTTCTGAGCCCACAATTCCTTTGTGTACTGATGAACGGAGATGTCCATTCACCAGATAATATATTATTTGTTATATTTGGTATCCTTTTCTGGGAGGAACAGCCTAAAATGAGTCCTGAGAGACCTCTCTCTTTTTAAATATTTGAACTGTAACAAAAGCTCTAAAGTGTCTGCTTCCCTTTCTTTCAGTCCATCAGTGGCTTCGTCCATGAAAACAGAATCAAAGTTCTTGTCTGTGCAGAGGCATTGGCTTTCATTCCCAGACTAGTTAGATTCAGCACCTTCCTGTTCTTAGCTAATAGTGTTGCCCCTTACTTACATGGGGCAAATCAGGGGAGATGACTTCTACCCATTGAATCTCCCATCAGTCCTGCATTTTTCCCCTTAGCTGTTTCCCTTCCTTTCAATGGGGGAAACCTCCCTCTGTGGCCATCCTATCTGTATGTGATGACTGTCACCCTCTCCTACCTTCTTCAGATCCAGCACCTGGAGTTTTCCCTTTTCTCTCCTGGATCATCAGCTTCTCTCTTGATTTGGTCAAATTCCTCTTTTTGGAATCTGCTTGATTAGATAGCAACCATCACCGAAAAGGCCTTGAATCAAAGCCCAGTATGGCTGCCAACTCAGTTCTCTGATTTTCATTATAAAAGTTTCATTGTTAAAAACAGAAACCAGCCCAACAAAAATTCAAGGGCCCAGGCCTGGTGGTGCATGTCTTTAATCCCAGTGCCACGGAGGTGGAGGCAGAGGCAGGAGGATCTCTGTGAGATCGAAGCTGGCCTGGTCTATGTAGCAAGTTCCAGGCTAACTGGGAATACAGGGTGTCCCTATCTCAAAAACTCCAAACCCAAACCAAACCAAACATGAAACTGTGTATGGTGGTTCACAGTATCCCCAGTACTCAAGAGGCTGAGGACTGCCAAAGAGTTCTGGAGGTGACTCTCTGCCCCTCACTGTGGGCAGCTGGCATTTCACTCTCCGGTTCTACCTGGCACTTTTCTGCAGTTGGTACTTACTTTTTATCACCACCTGTTCTTTTCAATACACTTTTGTGATTGATCAATCAATCAATGCATCATCCATCCATCCATCCATCCATCCATTCACCCACCCACTCACTCATCCATACATTCATTATCAGATTTCACATGTTTAACGCTGCTCATGAGCCTGAGCTCATAGAACTTCTTTAAGTGTTTTAGATGTTTTCCCAGTAATTCATGGATCCCCACTTTGGGTGGTTTATTGGCGTCATCTCCTGATGTCACATTTATTTGATTCTTTGTAATCCTTGCTTCCTTGCATTAGTGCATTTGAAGAAGAATTACTTCTTTTAGTCTTTTAGTTTTGGGGCCATGATTGAATCTGGTCAGAGTTGGGCTAGGGCTCATTTGGGCTTATAATTGCATCCACAGTTGCTGCTAATGCTACTGGAACTGTGGACGGCATATCTCCTTCTATTTCTATAACAGCACTTAAGACGGAACTGTTGGTAGGCAGGGCTGAGCTCAGGCTAAAGAGGAATGGGCTGGTAGACTTATGTCATTTTGAAGCTTCAAAGAGGCTTTCCGGATTTCCTTAGTCTTAGAATCCACCAGGGTGGAAACCACCTCACTTGGATCCGGATACTCCCACAAGGGTGCTTTGTTTGCAATGGCTACCAATCAGTGACTCTGGAGGAAGAAGAAAGGACTAAGTGTGTTCGGTTCTATCATCTTGCTGATGTTCTGGAATTCTTTAGAACATATTGTAAACAGTTCAGGGTAGAGCTTTAGGCTGTTGAGCAAACTGTTAATGCTTGTCAATGATGAGATGGTTTATCATGGCTCTAGGTTTCTCAAATTTTAGACATTTACTGTTGGCACTACACCATGTGGCAACAGCTTATAATACTTAATATTTTTCTTTAAGTTGAGCAACTTTGAAAGCTTTAACTTGATTTTGAGGACACTTTACACCAGTCCTGTAGTCCACTTGTATAGACTGAGACCCTTCTCACACTACTAATTATTTCCATAGCACACATTTGGTAAGGGATCAACTGCATGACAAGTAAACAGGGTCCCTGGGGACTAACAAAGAAGGGATACTTTGGTTGTCTTCTTGGTCTGAAACAACGGCCTTGGGGGCTCTGCCTGTAGCCAGCAGGGTTCTCTTTCCATAAACCTATCACCCTTCTCTTAAGCAGATCGATCCAAAATTAGGGGAGGGGAAACCACTAAAACCTCTAAACCCCAGGCCTTCCAAGGTGGATATTGGGTTTTTCATTTCCATGTGCCCTCTCTACTTGTGGAGTGCTTATTTTGTTTGTGTTTGGATGTATATGACTATTCATTCTTTCTAAATAAAGTCTCTGCTCTGGCTGAGATTTTCCACCTTTAATTCTTTAATTGGCAGGGAAAACTAACCCAACTCTAATCCCTAGACTGATAATGGGCCACAGCTTTTTGGAGAAAAATTGATAACATTGAAATTACATGTATTTTGGAGCAATCAGCACTTAGCTGGGTAGCTTGGACCTCCAGTAAGGACATATTATTTCTTTGCACTTAAGCTCTTTATTTGAAAGAAATGTAGACTGATTTAGAGGAGAGACTCAGACTCATAAATGAAATGATATACAGAACACAGTGTCCTCAGGGTCAAGAAGAGGACTGGCTCCATCTTTTACCACTTTCCACTGGCTTTTACAGGTGGTTCAACCAACTCCTATGGCTGTTATGAAATAAAATTATATTTATTCATTATCATCTGTGTGTGTGTTTTTGTGTGTATGAGTGTGTGTGTGTGTGTGTGTGTGTGTGTGTGTGTGTGTGTGTCTGCATGCATGGGTGCATTTGTGCATTTGTGTCTTGTATGGGCATGCTCCTGACTTGGCATTCGGGTTGAGATAAGATGTCATATTGTGGGAACTGGTTCTCTTCTCCTACCATATGGATCTTAAGGATTGAATTCAAGTTATCAGATTTGGTGGCATGTGCCTTTACTTGATAAGCATCTTACTGGCTCCAAAGCACATTTTTATTGAGATGCAATTTTTGCTTAGTGAATCAAATAGATTTTAAGTGTACAGAGCAATATTTTTTCAACTTGGTTCTAGGTTTACTGTTGAAAGCAGTTGTCTGAATTCCAGTGTCAAGTCTGGTATTTACCATGTTTGATACTACAAGGATTAAAACTTCTGCAAATTTCTCTTTACACCAAGGGTGCTGGGTAAGACTGGCATAAATGCTCTGGAAGATTATAATTTGTGAAGTACTGTCCAAGGATTTTTTTATTAATTATATTGCTTTTGTCATCCTTATGATCATTGTGAAGACTGGGATTTTCTAACTTGGTTATCTATAATTTGTTGTCTATGCCTTGCCCAGCTATGCACAGCAGCCTTGATCTGAATGAACCACTTAGCAATCAGGGACTTGTGGTTCAAAACCAGCAACTCACCAGGGTCAGTCTCGGAAGTGTAAACAGTCACCTAAGGCTTGCTGATTCTGTGGTTCGTCCCAAAATTGCAAGAAATTAGCAATTAGCCACCTTTGGTGTATTTCCACAGCTGGGTTTTATGTCATGATCTGTCAGAACCAGGAATTGGGTATTATGACAAAACAGAACCCTGTTTAGATTGCAAGCTAAGACAAGTTCATCCATGAACAACATTTATTATTAGTCCATTGTGAACTCTGCCCTTTCTGACCTCAAACTAGTCTCTAAGCAACCTCTCTTCCTTTCTCTTGCATCAGTGAGCTCTGAGTGAAACTGTAGCACATAAGCTCTTTTGAGGTGCTCCATGTTCCTTGATGAGGGTAGTGTACAACACTGAGAAACACTGACTTTATTACTCTTTTCTTTGAAGTATTATCTATGAATTCTACTCCGTAATGACCATGATCAATTCAATGGATGTTGACAGAGTGGGAAAAAAAAAGCACACCTTAATGTAAGAAAAAAACTTTCTTTTTTTTTTTTTTTTTTTTTTTTTTTGATCTTTTCGAGACAGGGTCTCCCTGTAGCCCCAGCTGTCCTGGAACTCACTCTGTAGACCAGGCTGGCCTTGAACTCACAAAGATCCACCTGCCTCTGCCTCCCAAGTGCTAGGATTAAAGGCGTGCGCCACCACGCCTGGCATAAGAAAAATCTTTCTAACAGTTGAAAATGTCTACCAGCAAGATAGCTATGCTGCTTAGGAGATCAAACATTTCCCAAACTGTTTAAGAAAAGATATAGAATTTTCTTCTAGTGATAATGTAATGGGAAATTGAAAAGTACATAAGGGACCTTAGTCTAGTTGAGCTCCAAGTCCTTTAATGGACACTATAGTTTTCATGCATACTGCGTGAGCACCATGCTGGTTACCAGCTCCAGGGCAAACAGTGGAGCTGGGGAAACAAGATTGTAGGTCTAAGAAACTAGTGAAATAGACGCCTGTGAAAACCAGTGTTCTCTGCAGATATTAATAAAACTCAGAGTTAACTAATGTGTTAGCTATTTTAAATGCTTATATATGGAATGCAGGATGTTATTACTGTCATTAACTGTCCAGTTAAGCTAAAACAATCATTTCTAGTATACTAATTGGGTTGGCTGATCAGTATTCTAATTAGTAAGTCTGCATCCCAGAGGCAAGTTCTACAAATGCTTCTCTGGTCCCATGGAGTAGAGGACTTGTGAAGATCATGAACCTTGAAACCAGCTAATCTCCATTTGAATCATGTTCTGCTTTTTACTTGTTACCACATTTCAAATGCTTATCCGCATGTTGGTTTCTGAATCTGAAAATGAGGATGATGCTGGTGACTACCTTGTGGACTGATAGAAGTATGTGACCAAGTTGAGAGGCTGTGGAAGGGAAGATGTCCTTAAATCATGTCAAGGTTTAAGAAATTATAATTACCTGTAGAATTTACTTATACTAACAATGTGTCTGACCAAGTTGAATGAGGTCACACTCTCAATAGAAGGGGCACAGACTGGGGTATGTTAAGGAAGAGATGTACAGTATGATTTGCTACATTTAGTCATTTTAAAAGACAGAAAGAGACATTGTAGTGGGGTGATTCAACAGAGAAGACCACTCAGACACAAAATGATGCCCAAAGAAGGTCTTTACTCGTCTTTAGCTGATGACTAGACACTGGACATTCAGTCTCAGGTGTGCAGCCTTGAGCTGTGGTTGGAGGAGTTTTATTCAGAAAAACAATCCAGGGTTGAAAAGTTGAAGTTCCCTAGCTTAGGGGTGGAAAGCCCCTATAACAATTCCCATTCTCAAAAAGCAAACCAAGCATAAAATACAGAAGCCATGAATCTGGGTTAGCAGAATAGGTTTCCAAGCAACCATGTAGAGGCTGACCTGTTATTGAACTCCTGCCTTGGTTCTGTTGAAACAAACTTCCCTATTCCCATAGTTTGGGTTAAGTTTTAACTTCTGGGCTCAGCTGGGGCCTATAATCAAGCCAAAGCTATGGGAAATCGTGAGATGCCTCACCACAACCTGATCTGGGAGAGCAAAACTTATGTATGCCAAGTTCCACAGGAAGACGAGACACAGGTAACAACAGTAATTAGATGAAAAATAGGAGACTGAGATTATTTGTTAGTGAGTAGAGTAAAAAGATTGGATAAGAAGAGAAATGTGAAATTATGGGAAGATTAAGCATTAATTTTTATTCTCCTACTACTACTTCTCTCAATGCTGCAAAGATTGCTGTTGCACATAACATCAAGGATCTATTTGATGACAAAGCCAGGGCCCCTGTCTCAGTTCTTTCCCTCCCCTGCCTTGCCTAAACATTTGAAGCCTGGCTTATCTTTGCTCCTGACAGATGTTATAGCTGTTCAGATCCCAGGGAGATAAAATGGCATGTTAGTGGCACAGTACAGGGTACGGTAAAATGGCATGTTAGTGGCACAGTAGCAGGGTACAGTAAAATGGCATGTTAGTGGCACAGTACAGGGTACAGAGAGGGGCAGTCAGGAGAGCAGTGCCCAGAGACAGGAAGTGATTTGTGGGCTTAGAAGGAGAGGCAGAAGGATACAGTGGGCCCTCAGTTCAGGGTTGCATGCAGCGAATAGCAGCACTGCTTGGGCGTTACACTGAGATGTGAGAAGTGTCCTTCTATGATGTGATTACGGAGGATCTGGAGGACAGTGAACAAGCTGTGGGAGGCAAGACAGACCTGCTTGCTACTGGTTTATTAACTCCATCCACCTAGAAAATATTAATGATTCATGGAGATAATGATTTCCCTTGTCTTCCTGCATTTTCTTTCTCATATCTTCCAATAGCTCTTCTCTCCTATTCTTGGATAAATTGAATCATAAAAATGATGGAAAATAGATGTCTCTGCTTGTCAGAACATCAGCTCTGTTGCCATGGGACTCACTACAGCTTCCTATTAGAAAAATTATTATAAAGAGATGTACACAAGAACAGATAAAAAGATCTTATTAAAAACTGTATTTTTTAAAACAATACTGTTTTTATTTTTTTAAATAAGGAGTGGCAGATTTTATTTATTTTCATTTTTTATTTATTATTTTTTTATGTGTATGAATGTACTGTCTGCTTGTAAGTTGGTGCACCTGTGTCGTGCAATATGGCGGAGGTCAGAAGAGGGTGTTGGATTCCCCTGGAACTGGAGTTAAAGATAGTCCTTGGCCGCCATGTGGGTGCTGGGAATTGAACCCGAGTCCTCTGCAAGAGCAGTTGGTGCTCTTAACTGCTGAGCCATCTCCCCATCCCCCAAAACTGTTTTTTAAAGTGTGGAAGTATCTACATTTAAAGCATCTAGAAGAAAAATTATTAATTGAATCTGCGATGATTCATTCTGTAGCCTTTGGACATCCTGTGTTGATAACCTCTCTTTGCTTCTGAAGACAACATTAAGGAGAATAGTGATGGAGATTGTCAGCAGACAATGTCCCGAGAAGCTTTCCCACTCCTGTAAGTATTCTAGACATTGGAGACCCAGGAGGAGTATAATAAGAATATTCTTTCCCTCGTGGGAGTTATATTCATGATATGCTGCAAAGGTGAAATAGGCAATAAATTCTGCTCTTAAGCAATTTTAAAATCTGTTTGCTTTGGCTTCTTCATCTGTAAAATGGTATTATTTTCAAGGCAAAACAGTTAACAAAGCTAAATCTTCAACAAAAGTTTAAAGGATAGAGATGATACTTGTAAAAGTCCTATGAAAACTACAGAGCATCTCGTGTAATTTAGTGAAGTTCCACTGGCTGGACCGCCTTGGAAGACCTTTGATCTGTGACTTTTATGTTTTTTTTTCTACTTAGCTTTGGGTAGAGGAGGCACCATCACGTCTAATCCCTAACTATTTCTGATTCTGTTGATGGAGAGTCATCTGTCATTACAAATCTCTGGAAACCCACCTCCAGGAGACTGGTGCATTGATAATTTATTTGACTTAGTGGATACAAAAGCTGTGAATGAACTCCTGACTGTGACCTATACAGTCTTTATAAAAACTTTCCCCACCTGCTGCCACTGTGTCCTCCGACTTGTTCCAACAATCTGTTAAAACATGGTGTATTACTACGATGCTCTAGGCATGCAGAACCTGCCTCACCCGAGGATACCAAAAAGACAATCGGAAACAGGCACTAAGTGGCACCCTGATAAAAATCCTGAGAACAAAGAAGCAGCAGAGCGAAAATTCAAGCAAGTAGCTGAGGCATATGAGTACTATCAGATTCTAAGAAGTGGGACATGTATGACAAATATAGCGGAGAAGGGTTATATGGAGGAGGAGGGTCATTTTGACAGTCCATTTGAGTTTGGCTTCCCATTCCAAAACCCAGATGTCTTCAGGGAATTTTTTGGTGGAAGGGACCCATTTTCATTTGACTTCTTTGAAGACTCATTTGATGACTTTTTGGGGAACCTAAGGGGTCCCCGAGGAAGCAGAAACCAAGGTGTGGGCTCATTTTTCTCTACTTTCAGTGAGTTTCCTTCATTCAATACAGGATTCACTTCGTTGGGGTCATTGGGTCATGGGGCCTCACTTCATTCTCCTCGACGTCATTCGATGGCATCGGACAGGCAACTGCACATCAGTATCAACTTCCACTAAATACTTAATGGCAGAAAAATCACTACAAAGAGAATCATGGAGAATGATCAAGGGAGAGTAGAAATGGAAGAAGACAGCTAAATGGTGAGGAGCAGCTGCTTTGCTTGGATGAAAAGTGATTCAATGTACAGAATTAACAGAATGTTAATAACAAGCACCATGTGAGGATTAACGGGAACATTAGTTTTGAAGATTTCAAACAAACTCGACTTTCAGTATAACTGTACCTAAAGTGTTTATAAACAGCTCATCAGAACCCTTATTTGTCATAGACTTCTGTTTCTTGTTGGGACCATGCAGTAGGACCATTTTTTTGTCCTTAAAATTGTTATAATCTTTATATGCACGTTGCTTTAAAAAAATGTAATCCAAGGTGAGCCTGTGACTCTGAGTAGTGCTAGAAGAAGACTGTCCTGACATCAGCATGGATCTGCTTCAATTGTGCTGCTATGAGCCCTAGTGTCAGCCTGCTGTGAAGGGAACATTGCTGGTAGGAATCTTCTACAGAAGTATTTCAGTCCTTTCAGTCTTTAGTAATGACAGTCATTACTGCATTAATGGTAAAATATTTCTGGTTTAGTATAAAGGATGTTTTCTAGTTGTGCATGAATGCTGGCAACTTCATCAATTTTGACAACTATTTAAATATGTAATG
Source organism: Rhizomys pruinosus (assembly GCA_009823505.1). NCBI lineage: Eukaryota > Metazoa > Chordata > Mammalia > Rodentia > Spalacidae > Rhizomys > Rhizomys pruinosus. The sequence continues at coordinate 193,296 of VZQC01013352.1, read as the reverse complement.
TTAAGCTTATGTTTAAAAAAGCTGGTAAATTGGGTCTTTGTCATTTGCTTTAAAAAAAAAGAAAGTAAATCTGAATGTGGTGCATTCTTTCTGTTAGGTCTGGGCTTCCCAGAATCCCAAGTGACACACAGGTGCCCACTTCCTCCAGAGGCTGTCAATCTTCTGACCTCTTCTCTTGTACCTGAGGCCCTGCCCCATGAGTATAAATGAGTGGGCCCCAGTCACCATCTGCCCCCTGCTCCTGCTCCTCTGCCTGCAGGTGGCTGGCTCTGGCAGTCCCACATGGAAGTAAATCATGTTCCTGGAGTGATTTGAGCCTCATGTGCCTTTTTATCTGGGGGTTTGCACCTTTTTATAACCTAATATAATGGTGTTGTGACACTGTCCAGGCTGAGATATTTTTTCACCCCCTCCCTGCCCAGCCTGAAAAAAACCACCTTTTTATTTCCCCCTAGAATGTCATAGTCATGGCACCATTATATTAGGTTATAAAAGTGCACATATATCAATGACTTTTTTGTTTTTTTTTTCTTATTTTTTTATTGAGCTTTTGTGCATTTCATACATTTCTTAATCAAATTTAGACCCATTTCCATATCCGTGTGCTCCCCCCACCACTGCCAGAACTTATGCATTCTGCCATACATGTTAAGTCCTGTCCTGCATATTTTCTGTTTTTTTTTTTTTTTTAACTTTTTTGATGCAGAAGTTTATTATTTTGGTCAGTTTTTTGAATGATTCTTTTTGTTGTTGTTGTTCCCTTTGATTTATTTTTATTTTTTTATTTTTATATGTGTATGAGAGCGCTGACCACTCTTGCAGAGGACCCGGGTTCGATCCCCAGCGCCACATGGTGGCCGAGAACCGTCTTTAACTCCCTTTAATTTTATATCACTCCAAAAATATGCATATATACACTCCACTCATATACCAAAATTACAAAGTCTGAAAATAAATTATAGGTTGATTCCAAAACACGTTTAGGGATTCACATTTTAGCAGTAAAGTTGCATGCAGGTAAGAAGAAATATAACTTTATATTCTTAAATTACATGGCAAGTTGATGTATGTTTTAATGTACTTTTTAATTTTGTATCTATTTATTTATTTATATTTATTTATTTATTTATTTTTTTATGTGTATGAATGTACTGTCTGCATGTAGGTTTGTGTACCCATGTCATGCAATGCTGTGGAGGTCAGAAGAGGGCATTGGACTCCTGTGGAACTGGAGTTAAAGACCATTTTCAGCTGCCATGTGGGTGGCTGGGGATCAAACCCAGGTCCTCTGCAAGAGCAGTTGGTGCTCTTAACTGCTAGGCCATCTCTCTAGCCTTGAATTTATTTATTTTTTACAATAAAACATTTTATTGAGCATTTGTACATCTCACACAATCAAAGTCAGTGCCCATCCCAATGACCCAACTCCCCATTATATCATTGAAGCTAAGGCCTCCAGTAAAGCTCTCGAACCCAGATGTACTTTAAAAAGATTTATTCTTTCTCATAAATCTTAGAACTGAGGAAAATGGAGACATAAACTTCAAGTTTTATCTATAGTAATATCAGTCAATGTGGTATTATTTTACTAACAAATTACTCACTTTGACTTACATATAAGGATTTGGTGATAGGATCCACAAATGAAGGGTAGATAACATATGATGTTTTTCTGAGCCTGTGTACCTTTATTTAGCATAAAGCTTCTAGCTCCATCCATTTGCCTGCAAAATACATGATGTTGTCTTTCTAGACTGCTATGTACCCCATTTTCATTATCCACTCATCATTTGAGGGACAGATGGGTTGTTTCCAGATCTTCACTATTGTGAAAGAGCCTCAATAAACATGGTCATGCATGTATCTCTGCTATAGGAGGGAACCTATGTGTATTCACCCAGGAGTGGTATAACTGGGTCAAATGGTAGGTTCATTTTTAGTCTTTTAATAGTTCTCCACACTGCTTTCCATAGGTGTTGCACAAGTTTGCAATCCCACCAGCAGTGGATGAGTGTTCCCCTTTCCCCACAGCCTCTCCAGCACTTGATATCCTTTGTTTTCTTGATCATAGCTAGCCTTACCAGTTGTGGTGGTTTGAATGTGTGTCCCCCTATAGGCTCTAGGTATTCAGACATTTGTCTCCAGTTGGTGGCGCTGTTTTTGGAGGTCTTGGGGTGTGTGGCCATGCTACAGGAAGTGTGTCACTGGGGGCAGGCTTAGTGAGCTTAACAAGCCTCGTGCTCTACAGTTGCTCCCTCTCTGTTTCCTGTGCTCTTTGCGAGATGTGACCCTTGGTTTGCTGCTCCAGATCCAGCCGCCACACTTCCAGCCACAATGGACTCTAATTCCCTGGAACCACAAATCATAAGCTCAAATAAACTCTTCCTTTTATAAGTTCCATGGTCATGGTGCTTTATCACAGCAACAGAAAAGTGACTAATACACCAGTGTAAGATGGAATCTTAAAAGTAGTTTTAATTTGCATTGCCCTAATTACTAAGGATGTTGGACACTTTTTTCAGATATTTCTCAGCCATCTTTATTTCTTCTCTTGAGAAGCCTCTGTTCAGATCTTTAGCCCATCTTTTAATTGGGCCATTTGTTTCCTTAGTTCTCAGTTTTTTTGAATAGTTTTTGTACTCTGGATGTTAAACCTCTATCAGATGTGTCACTGGTGAAGAATTCTTCCCACTCTGTGGGTTTTCTCTTCACTAATTTGATGGTTTCTTTTCCTGTAGAGAAGCTTTTTAGTTTACTGAGATCCTACTTGTTAATTATTCACCTTATTTCCTTTGCAACTGCTGTCTGATTTAGAAAGTCTTTTCCTACACCTATATCTTGTAAGTTACGCAAAAGTATTCTTGTAACATTTTCAGAGTTTCAGGTTTCACATTGAGGTTTTTCATCCATTTGGAGTTCACTTTTGTATAAGGTGAAAGGTAAGGGTTTAGTTTCATTCTTCTACAAGTGGTGATCCAGTTTTGCCAGCACCATTTGCTGAAGATAGTATCTTTCCTCCATTGCATGTTCTTCACCCCTTTGTCAAATATCAGATGGCTGAAATTGTGGGTGCTCAAATTTGGGTCTTCAGTTTTGTTCCATTGATCTATGGATCGATTTTTTTGTGCCATGCTGTTTTTATGACTAGAGCTCTGTAATACAGTTTGAAATCTGGTAGAGTAATCCTTCCTACATTACTATTTTTGCTTGGGGTTACTTTGACTATCCGAATAAATTTTAATGGTTTTTTAAATTTTGTGAACTAAGGCAGGGATTTTGATTGGGATTGCATTGAATCTATATATTACTTTGGGTAGGATGGTCATTTTCACTATATTAATTCTTCCAATACATGAGCATGGGAGGTCTTTCCATCTTCTGGTGTCTTTTAACTTTTAACATTTACAAAAAGCTTTGCTTATTATTATAAATAATTTTTCCGTTGAAAGCAAGGGAACTCCTTTGCTGTTTTACTTGGTAGTGATGTCTTGTTAGAATGGACCTGTCTCACTGAGGCCCTCAGAATCTATCAGTACATCATAAAGGAATATTACCTTAGGTTAATCTCTTGAATATGGTCCCATTTTGACTGGGGAAGGAGATTTAAAGGCACTGTCTGTTCATGGTAGAATTATGACTTAGGGGGAGAAAAGTCTAGCAAAACAATTATCCTTTGTGTGATGCCTTCTGTATAAAGCCGTTAAGCTTCTGTTGCGAAATTCAAGTTCAAGCAAAAAGTAATAAAATTTCAATATGGTGTATATAAAATAGTATAATCATGTAGCCAACATATTCAACATCAAAAAAAATCTTTTAGAAATGTGTTAAAATTTTTGTACTTTTTATTATTTTTTAACAACTGTAAACCAGACAAGCTTATTAATACAAGTAGTACATATTATGTAGGAAAAATCTCAACAAAAGAACAGCTGGAAGAGTGGTTTAGAACTCTGACTTGCACAGTATCTCCAACAAAGAACAGTACGATTTTAGAGACATGACAAAACAAAGAGAGTAGGTTTGGCTTTTGGCTTCCACAGGTGAGAAACTATGGAAAATGAGTTTATGAGAATAAAGAAACAAAGAAAGGCATGTAGATTCCTCCCATGCCAGGTCTGAGCAGGTACTCTTTAGTGATTAATTTCTGTCCTTCCTTGGAGATATGGGAGCAGAAGCACCTTTAGGTATATTTTGGGGTGATGTTATAGTTTCCTTTATACCACACAGAACATTACAAAATGCCAAAGAATTACATAAAGTCAAGAGGTGAGAAAATTCTTTTAGGATATGCACAATGCAACAGAAAAACAACTGGACTTGAGTGCACAGAGCTTAGATTGGGGATTTTCCAGGACCACCTGAAGCACAGGTAGGAGCCAGGTGCTGCAGCCAGGCAGATTGTTGGATAATTCTATCACTGGGTTGGTGGATAATTGTATCATTGAGTTGTTGGATAATTGAATCATTGTCTTTTGTGGCTATAGGGGCAGAGTAGCCCTGCTAGCTGTTATAGAAGGTGGGCCTGTTGCCACTGGTGCACAGAGCTTAGATTGGGAATTTTCCAGGACCACTTGAAGCACAGAGTACCAGGGCATGGGCTAAGTGAGGCATCCCCCAGCCCCCAGCAACTGGAATTGCTGAGGGTGTATCCAAGTGCAACCACAATGGTGATTCCGGGGTGCAAGGCAAGGCAATAGATGAAACAGTGAACCTGAGACACCTCTAGTCCCATATCACCAAGCCCTAGAAATAGCCTAGAGAAACAGGCTGGCAGGAAGCAGAACAAGCACAGTGCTCAACAGGGTATAGACTGGGTTGTTCCCTACCTGATTTTTTGGAAAACCTTCAGAACAGAAAGGGAAGAGTGAGTTAGACTTCCAATATATAAGCAAAAATTGAAAGCCTGAAACCTATACAAGTCAACAATCCATAAACAAGGAGAAAAAACAAAAACAAAAAAAAATGAAGGCATCTGAAGGAGGCAAGCAAAGCAAGCCTTTGACACAGTGAAGAGGCATTTGGGATTCAGAACACATGCAAAGGGAAACCCACATGCCAGGGATACGATGAAGGGACAACATGGGAAACGTGCAGGATAATTCCACACCAAGCTCTACCAACCCTGTGGGAGATTCCTACAGTGGGATTCCCCTGGGGCTGGCCCAGGACACAGACCTTAGAGGAATAATTGCAGACATATTCAAAGAAATCAAAGAATATAAAGAACAAGTCAGAGAACTAAGGAGAGAGAATGAAAAACTCAAGAAGGACCTAGAGGGAGAGAATGACAAACTCTGCAAGGAAGTGGAAACACTGAGAAAGGAAAACAACCAACAAAGCAAGGAGCTACAAGAAGAGATTGAGAAGGTCCAAAAGTAAGTGGAAATACTAAAGAAATCACAGGATGAAATGAAAAATGAAATTGAACACTCATCCAATCAAGTGGAAAGGAAAGGAAAAAGCCTCAGAAGTAGAATGGAGGAAGCAGAACAAAGAATATCAGACTTAGAAGATAACACAAAACAACTAGAAAGCTGAAGTAAAGACCATGAAAAATTTAAAAATACACAAAAGTGGAACAACCAGGAAAATGTGGGACACTATAAAAAGATCAAACCTCCACATCATAGGGATAGAGGAAGGGGAAGAATCCCATGAGAATGGTATTGATCAGATCTTCAACAGAATAATAGGTGAAAATTTCTCCAAACTAAGAAAAGACAAACCCGTACAAATAGAAGAAACACATATAACTCCAAACAGACAAATTCAGAAAAGAAACTCCACACACCATATTATATTTAAAACTCTGGACACCAAAAGAAAGACAAAATTCTGAAAGCCACAAGAGAAAAACAAGTTACATGTAAGGGGAAACCTATCAGAATTACAACTGACTTCTCAGTGCAAACTATGAAAGCAAGCAGAATGTGGAGCAAAGCATCCCCAGTGTTAAAGGATTATAGATGTCAACCCAGGTTACTATACCCAGCAAAAATGTTGATTATAGTTGAAGGAGAGAGAAAAATCTTCCATGACATAAACAAGATGATAAAATACATGCCTGGAAAACCAACCCTTCAGAGAATACTTGAAGCAATTCAAAGGACAGAAGAGAGGAGCAACTATCCCCAGGCACCTAGAAAGAGAAATTTTAAAAAGCATAACTGCAGAAGTAGAAACCTAGACCAAAAATGCAAATGGATAATAAAGTGAAATGAAGCAACACACATCTTTCAATTATAATGTTGAAAAATTTTTTGGTCTTTTTGGGACAGGGTCTCCCTGTAGCCCCAGCTGTCCTGGAATTCTGTAGAACAGGCTGGCCTTGAACTCACAAAGATCCACCTGCCTCTGCCTCCCAAGTTCTAGGATTAAAGGCGTGCACCTCCATGCCCAGAAAAACCTTAAATATTGATGGACTAAACTCCCCAGTCAAAAGACATAGACTGGGAGATTAGATTAGGAAACAGAATCCATCTATATGCTGTCTGCAAGAAACCCATCTCACTTTCAAGGATAGGCACCAACTTAAGGTGAAGGGATGGAAAAAAATATTCCAAGCAAATGGTACCAAAAAGAAAGCAGGAGTTGCTATTTTAATGTCAGACAACATAGACTTCAAAGTAAAAGAAATCAGAAGAGACAAAGAGGGCCATTACATCTTTATCAAAGGAACAATTGACCACAAAGATTTCACAATCCTGAATATATATGCACCAAACACTGGTGCACCTAACTTTATAAAGACAATTCTCCAGGACACTCACAGTAGGTGTGATGGATAGATTTAGTGTCAACCTGACACACCTGGGTTGAGGGAGTCTCAATTGAGGAATTGGCTCCATTGGATTGGCCTGTGGCCACATCTGTGGAGTATTGTCTTGATTATTGAGTTATGTGGGAGGGCCCAGCCCACTGTGGGTGGTGCAACCCTGGGCAGTTGTTGTGTACCATATAAGAGGACAGGCTGGGCATGGGCCAGGGGAGCAAGCAAGTGAACAGCATTCCTCCATGGCCTGTGCTTCAGCTCCTGCCTCCAGGTTCCTACCCTGAGTTCCTGCCTTGGGCTCCCTAAGTGATGAACTGTGACCCAGGAGATGTAAGCTCAATAAACTCTTTCCTCCCCAAGTTGGTGTCAGAGTGTTTTGTCACAGCAATGGAAGACAAACTAGAACAGAAATTGATACTGAGAGTGTGTTATTGCTGTGGCAGACCTGACATTGGTGTTTTGGGGAAGGATTGTGGAAGTGTTTAGAACTTTGGGCTAGAAAAATCATTGAATGCCTAAAGATCATGGCTGTGGAACTTGGAACAGTTTTGCTGAAAGAGTTGTAGAAGATGGAGGCTTGGCTTGTGAAGTTTCTAGTTTCAAAGGGAAGCAGGGATCATCAGGATTGTGGGTTCTGGTCTGCTGGGGCTGAAGAATCAGCTGTAACAAGAGACTAGAACCTGAAGTGAAATCTTTGTTGTGCTGGGACAATTGATGCTGGTTAGCTGGGGCTGAAAAATCAGCTGTAAGAAACAAGAGATCAACATCACTGTGGTGAAATCTTCTGGGAAGAATTTCTTCAGGGTCAGCACACAGAAGCTATGTTCCTGAAGGGGCCTGAGCTTCCATGTCAAGCCAGAAGCAGGACTTGGTAACATGTAAGAGTCTCCTGTATGGTTCCAGTGTTGAAATTTGAGGGGGTCACAGAGAGCAGCCAAGGCTTGGCACAGGAAAGACCATTGGTGGAAGTGCACCTCGGTTGCACTGAAGACCCCAGGATTGCAGGGGTCATGGAGAGAAGCTGAGGCTTTGCACCAGGAGAGGTCAGAAGAGACCATTAGTGAAGGTGCTGCCTCAGTTTCAGTGGTGACCCCAGCTTTTTGGAGATGCCAGCACCATGGGATGACCACCAAGAGCAGCGGCAGGTGTGAAATGGAGCTGGCCTTGGCCTTCAAGATGAGCTGTGTGTGCCACGGATGGCAGAGTAAGAGAAGGGGAGCTGTCAAAACCCTTTGGAGCCCAGAAGATCATGAGTGAATCCCAGGTGTCTAGCCTTGAGCTACTTTGCTGGACTTAGGTTTTGTTTGAGTGTGCTTGATTCTTCCCTTTGAAACAAGACAGTACTTGTTTTGGATTTTACAGCAGCCCACAGAAGAGACTTTTAACAGACTGTGAACTTTAAAGTGTTTGGACATTTTAAGGACTGAGGGGCTTTTAAGGTTGTACTGTCTTAGATTGTGATTAATGTTAACATCATACTTTGGGGATAAGAACTGGAAAGGTGATAGTTTAATAGTGATGTGTTTTATGTGTCAAGTTGACAAGGTGTCAATTGTGCTAGGTAGATTTAGTGTCAACTTGACACACCTGGGTTGAGGGAGTCTCAATTGGGGAATTGGCTCCATTGGACCGGCCTGTGGCCATGTCTGTGGAGTATTGTCTTGATTATTGAGTTATGTGGGAGGGCCCAGCCCACTATGGGTGGTGCCACCATGGGCAGGTTGTTGTGTACCCTATAAGAGGGCAGGCTGGTCATTGGCCAGGGGAGCAGGCCAGTGAACAGCATTCCTCTATGGCCTGTGCTTCAGCTCTTGCCTCCAGGTTCCTGCCCTGAGTTCCTGTCTTGGGCTCCCTAAGTGATGAACTCTGACCCAGGAGATGTAAGCTGAATAAACCCTTTCCTTCCCAAGTTGGTGTCGGTCAGAGTGTTTTGTCACAGCAATGGAAGACAAACTAGAACAGTAGGGGACTTCAATAACCCACTGAGCCATTTGGACAAGTCAACAGGACAAAGAATAAACAGAGAAACATCTGAACTGAGTGATACTATACACCAAACAGACCTCAGAGACATCTATTGAATATTCCACCCAAATACACATTCTACTCAGCACCCCATGGAACATTCTCCAAAGTCGACCACATAGGAGGAGACAGAAAAAAAAAAAAACCTCAACAAATACAAAAAGACTGAAATAATTTCATGCATTCTATCAGACCACAGTGCAATAAAGCTCAATATCAACACCAAGATAAGCCCTACTAAATACAAGAACACATGGAGACTAAACAACATACTCCTGAATAATGAATGGGTCAAGGAAGAAATAAAGAACGAAATAAAACCATTCCTGGAACTGAATGACAATGACAATACAACACAACCAAACTTATGGGATACTTTGAAAGCAGTCCTAAGAGGGAATTTTATAGCCCTGGATGCCTACATTAGAAGAACAGAAAGGGCACAAGTGAATGATCTAACACTGCAGCTAAAAACACTTGAAAGACAACAAGTGAACCCTAAATGCAACCAGCAGAAAGAAATAACAAAAATCAGAGCAGAAATCAATGAAACAGAAACAAAGAAAACAACACAAAAGAATCAATGAATCTAAAAGTTGGTTCTTTGAGAGAATAAACAAGATAGACCTCTAGCCCAATTAACCAAAAGAAAGAAAGAGCAACTCCAAATCAATAGATTTCATGATGAAAGGGGAAATATCACAACAGACAATGAAAAGATCCAGACCATCATACGGGAATACTTCAAAAACCTCTACTAAGTTTTGAAACCTTGGAGTAATGGATGAATACCTGAAATCCTGGGAATCACCAAAGCTTAACCAAGAAGAGACTGACAGCTTAAACAGACCCATAATATATGAAGAAATTGAAGGTGTAATAAGAAACCTCCCAACTAAAAAAAGCCCATGCCCAGATAGTTTCAGGGTAGAATTCTATAAAACATTTCAAACAGATTATTACTCAAATTGTTCAGAAGGATACAAGCAGAGGGAAATCTCCCAAATTCCTTCTATGAAGCTAGCATTGCTCTAATACCAAAACCAGGCAAAGATACAACCAAAAAGGAGAACTATAGACCCATCTCATTAATGAACATAGATGCAAAAATCCTCAACAAAATACTTGCAAACCGCATACAGACCCATATTAAAATATCATCCATTGTGACCAAGTTGGCTTCATACCAGAGATGCAGGGATGGTTCAACATATGAAAATCAGTAAAAATCATAAAACACATACATGGCCTGAAAGACAAAAACCACATGATCATCTCAATTGACACAGAAAAAGCCTTTGACAATATCCAGCATCCCTTTATGCTTAAAGTCCTAGAGGGAATTGGATTGAAGGGATCATTCCTCAATGTAATCAAAACCATATACAGGAAGCCCACAGCCAACATCATCTTAAATGGAGAAAAGACAGAAGCATTCCACTTAAAGGTAGGAATTTGGCAAGGCTGCCCCCTGTCTCCACTCCTCTTCAATATAGTGTTTGAAACACTTGCTGGGGCAATAAGACGAGAAAGCAAAATTAAAGGAGAATTTATTAGAAAAGAGGAAGTCAGGCTATGCCTTTTTGCTGATGGTATGATTTTTTTACCTAAGGGATGCTAAAAACTCCACCAGAAAACCCCTAGAAATGATTAAGAGTTTCAGTAAAGTGGCAGGATACAAAATTAACCTAGAAAAATCAGTAGCCTTTCTTTACACCAGCAACAAGCAACTGAAGAAGGAATAAAAGGAGACCTTCCCACTCACAATAGCCTCAAAAACAATAAAATACCTAGGAACAAACCTAACCAAAGACACCAAAGATCTCTACATCAAAAATTTTAAACCCCTGAAGAAGGAAATTGAAGAAGACATCAGGGCATTAAAAGACTTCCCATGCTCATGGATTGGAAAAATTAATATACTAAAAATGCCCATTCTACTCAAATTAATATACAGAATGAATGTAAAATCCCCAAGAGTTTCTTCACAGGCTTGGAAAAAAATCCTTAATTTCATATGGAAAAACAAAAGAGCCTGAACAGCCAAAACAACCCTGAGGAAAAAGAACAATACGGTGGGGGGGGGATCTCTATACCAGACTTCAAACTATACTACAGGGCTATAGTCATAAAAACAGCTTGGTACTGCCACAAAAACAGATCTGTTGAAAATGGAACAAAACTGAAGATCCAAACTTGAGCACATACAATTTCAGCCACCTCATATTTGACAATGTGTCCAAGAAGACAAGAAGGAAGAAAGACAGCATCTTTAGCAAGTGGTGTTGGCAAAAATGGATCACCACTTGTAGAAGAATACAGTTAAATCCCTGCCTCTCACTCTGTACAAAAGTCAACTCCAAGTGGATCAAAGACCTCAACATGAAACCCAAAACTCTGAAGGTGATAGAAGAAAAAGTTGGCAGCAGACTACAAGACATAGGCATAGGAAAAGAATTCCTAATCAGACAGCAGCTGTGCAGGAATTAAGGTCGACAATTGACAAATGGGACCTCATTAAACTCAAAAGCTTCTGTACATCAAAAGAAACAATCAAGGAAGTGAAGAGAAATCCCACAGAGTGGCAGGAAATCTTCATGGCAGATACATCTGACAAAGCATTGATTTCCAGAATATCTAAACTACTCAAAAAACAAAGAAGAAAGAAAACAAATGACTCACTCAAAAGATGGAGCAAAGAGCTGAACAGAAATTTCACAAGTGAGGAATTAGCAATGGCTGAGAAACATCTTAAAAAGTGTTCAACACCACTAATAATTGAGGAAATGCAAATTAAAACCACCTTAAGATATCATCTCACTCTGGTAAGACTGGCTAGGATCAAGAAAACAAATGATAGCAAGTGCTAGAGAGGTTGTGTGGAAAGGGGAACACTCATCCACTGCTAGTGGGAATGTATACTCATATAGCCACTATGGAAAGCAGTGTGGAGAACCCTTGGAAGACTCAAAATGAGCTTGATACCTGACTCAGTCATGCCACTCCTGGGTATATACCCACAAGACTCATCTTACTGCAGAGATACATGTACAGCCATGATTATTGCAGCCCTCTTCATAATAGCAAAAAGCTGGAACCAACCTAAGTGTCCCTCAACTGACAAGTGGATAGAGAAAATGTGGTACATTTACACCATGGAGTTTTATGCAGTGGTAAAAAAAAAATGGCATCATGAACTTTTCAGGTAAATGGATGGAACTAGAAGATATCATAGTAAGTGAAGTAAACACAGTCCCAGAAAAACAGAAGAGGAGTGGTATCCCTCATCTGTGGATGCTAGTACCAATTACCTAGTTGTAAGGCAAACTGAGCAACATTAATGTTATGTTCCTCTTGATCTGAAAACAACTGTGCTCTTAGATTGTGAGTCCCTTAACAGGTTCTAGAACTAAGCTACCATTTATTTTCAGAGTTAGGAATTTTTGGTATATGGATAGAGGATATGTATGCATATTTTAGAGTAATATAAGATCAAAGGAATGTGGAAAAAATAGTTTGTCATTACATTATGTCTAACCACAGTATTTATTTTATGGGAGTACTTCTTAGTATTTCTTATACAAGGGTGCTTTAGCTTTTCTCCAAGCATTTTCTTTGTTTTTTTTGGTCTTTTCGAGACAGGGTCTCCCTCTAGCCCCAGCTGTCCTGGAACTCCTTCTGAGTGCTAGGATTAAAGGTGTGCACCACCACGCCCTCTCCAAGCATTTTCTAAAATATTATAGAATAGTTAAAATATCAGGCTGGTGTAACTTAGCCTTCCTGGATGCTTAATGACCATACTTAATGCCCATACCAATTTGGCCAAGGGTCTTAATGGATAACTTTGTTCCTTGCCCTCAGCGGTCAACTAAGTCCCAAGGGACCATGCATGGGGGCATCTCTTGAAATGTCCTGCAAATGTGAGTCACTAGTCTTCCTGTGCAGGGAAGTCTTGGAGATCCACTCATTGGATTTTAGCCAGTATCCAATCTATAAAGAGGAAAGTCTGCTCATGCTTCAAAAAGGGAAGCCTGGTCTAACAAGACCTGACTTTGTCCTTGAGTGGATGGAACTGGTGCCTGAAAAGTCAAAAGGAGCCAGGGGCTCCCTCCCCTGCCCCCTCAAACCTGAGTGACCCTTGAGGACCAGATCCTCAACTGACCTTGAAAAAACAAAAACCTTGGTTAAAAAATCTGTGCTAACTATATGGCCTTAAATATCCAAAAGGAAAGTATAATCAGAAATATATAAATAGTGAGTCCTGAGAAATTGTACTTTAGGTATAAAACTTGAGATCTTAGTACAAAGACAAAAAGTAAAAAAATAAAAGAGCACAATTATTTTGCCTGTCTTACTGGCAAGTGCAGCTACCCTGTGGCTGCCTCTGCTTTTGCCATCCTTCAAAGACATGAGACTCAGCTTTTCAACCTTCCAATATGGACTGAAGACTCATGTCTCTCCAAGAATTCTCCAAACCTTCAGTCCCAGATGGGGACTTCTGAGATATCCAACTTGTGGACTGAACTACTACTGGGGTTTCTGCCTCTTCAGAGTATGGACTGCTGTTGTTGGACTACCCATGTATCATGGACACCAGTACAGGAAGATCAAGACAGGACATAGTCCTTACTGGACCTCATTTGGTCACCATGGGAAGGGAAAACCCCAGTGTGAAACACAAGGGCAAAACTGATGGTGGCTTGGGCTTGCCAAGGAGGAGACTTCGAACATGACATCTTTCAGCCTAATAAAGAAAAAAATCATAAGATGAAGATGCTAAAACCTATCATGTATGTGGCATGCATATGTGCATATTTTAGAATGATGCATATTGGAAGGAATAACAACAACAACAACAACAACAGAAAGACTGTGTCAAAGAATTAATTGGAATAGTGAACTTCTGCTTGAAATAGTAAACTTGAGAATTTTGAGAGAGACTGAGAAAAAGATGAAAAACATTTTTGGCAGAATGCGTGAGCTCTGGTGGGGTGTGGGGGCAAAGAGGAGGACATGGGTGTAGATTTGATTTGAAATTTTGTATGAAATGCATAGAGCTTCAATAAAAATTGGCTTTAAAAAAGCAAATGTTTTTATACATTATTTAGACATTAATTATAAATCATAGTGATAAAAATTTTCTGAATATTGGTAAAAATGCTGGAAAATTGTCCTTCCTTATATCCTGTTGAAATTCTGCTAGGCACTCAAGATGAGGAGCAGTCTCTGAACTTTCACATGCCTATACTTCATTTAGATTCAGGCCACATGTAAATGGGCTCTCAGGATGCTTAAGGTCTATACTAGTTAATGTAAATAGCAATTCGTCTCCATGAATTTTTCTAGTTTCTACTACAAATCAATATTTAGACAAGCCTGCTGAGTCACTGTACCTTTGTTAGTAGTGGAACAGTTTTCTTCTTTCTTCCTTAGTCAACACTACCAATTCCTGCCTTTTCCATTTTATTATAGCAATTGTCTTTAAGAGGTTATTTTTATTTCATTTAATGAGCTTATTCTGCTTGCAGACTTGCTTTAGATATTCCAGAAACATCCCAACCATTCTTCCTTCTTCCTTTAATTCCATAGAGAGCTTGGCTAAGGATTGAACTCTTGGCTTTTTGGTTGTGTACCTGGGCCTTTAATGGCTTTACCAGTTCTCCAGCCCACGGACAGCTTTTCTGAAAGTACTTTAATAGAGTAGACATTTCTATGGTTCTGTACTACAACTTAGTCTTTCTTTACCTCTGAGTAGAACTCCATCATGTAAATGTACCACATTTTCATTATCCACTTGTCAGCTGAGGGACACTTAGCTTGCTTCCATTTCTTAGTGCCATGTAGAGGCTGGATTCAGGTGCTCTTTGAGTTTATGCTCAGGTCTTCTGCTAAAGTACTTGATCCATTTGGAATTGATTTTGTGCAGGATGAGAGATAAGAATTCAGTTTCATTTTTCTGCATGTAAATGTTTAGTTTTCCCAGCACCATTTGTGAAGATGTGATCTTTTCTCTGTAAATATAAGGATACATATTTTGCCCATAGTAATAAATTACATTTGTCTAGGGATGTTATAACCCTGGGGTTTTCTCTAAGATCTATGATGTCTCTAGCCATGTGTACTTGGCCATGTCTATAGTAACACACACGACTATTTTTGGCATCTTTGTGAAAAATTAGATAGTTATAGCTATATGGCTAGCTATATGGCTTTGTATGTATGTTCTTGATTTTATTCCATTAATCTTTCTGTTTTTGTGCCAGTACCATGCTGTTTTTATTTCTATTGTTCTGTACTATAACTTGAAATATTGCTTTTTTTTGGAGGAGGGTTATGAAGTCCACTTATTCATTTATTTCACAACTTTCCCTAATACTTTTCATTGAAGATAGGTTTACCAGTATCAAGAGTCAGACAGACACCAAAGATCAAGCAATCAAAAAGATAACAATGCAAAAGAAGACCATCCATTGGACATTAAAAAATCATCCCAGTATGTATTTTGTCACCAGCACAGAATTAGCTATCAACTCCACATGAGAAGGTGAATATTGTTAATGGAAACCAAGAGTTAATAATGGGGGGAAGCAAAAAAACCCCCATGAAAACTGGGTAAGGTTTTTGGAACATTTCCCTGGCTAGTATAAACAGAATCAATTTGGGGGGAGCAAGGCATTGAACACATAAATATGGAGTGCTGAAATTTTTTAAAATTTATTTTTGTATGTGTATGAATGTACTGTCTGCATGTAGGTTTGTGCACCTGTGTCGTGCAATGCCGCAGAGGTCAGAAGAGGGTCTTGGATTTCCCTGGAACTGGAGTTCTCCTGGAATTGGAATTACAGATGGTTCTTAGCCACCATGTGGGTACTGGGGATTGAACCCAGGTCCTCTGCAAGAGCAGTTGATGCTCTTAACCACTAGGTTATCTCTCCAGCCCTGGAGTGCTGAAATTTTAAACCAGTAGTCTGCTCTAGGAACGATATAGGGCATCAGTAAAGCAGTAGAAAGTTAATCTTTAAATATCATTCATTGTGGGCTCAGAAATATCCAAAATATATTTATTAAAAAAACAATAGGTGCTATAGAGATGGCTCACCAGTTAAAACATTGGTTGCTCTCATGGAGGACTTGGGGTTCAACTCCTAGGACCCATATGGTTGCTAACAACTGTCTGTAACTCCATTTTAGGGGAATCTGACACCCTCTTCTACCTCTGTGGACATTGCATGACACAGGTATACCTACATACATGCAGGCAATACAATCAAACACGTAAAATAAAAAAAATAATAAAATATTTTCAAAAGAGAAATATCTTTGCCCAAGCATTGGGTTTAAAGGAAATAAAATACTTTTCCCCCAAGAAGAACTTTAAGCACATTGCTAAATAGCAGCATTATAAATATTAAATAATAATTGATAAATTAAGTTATACATGCTATAAAATTATCCCCAAATATGAATGTAACTTTTAATCAAATATCCCAAATCAATAACATCTTATAAAGTTAGAGTTGAGAAAATTATTTCTTTTTAGGATTCCTTTTTTCTCAGTGTATATTTGTTATTGAATCTTTGTGCATTTCTTAGTTGTTTTTTTTTTTATGTGACACCCATCTAATTTGTCTTAAGTCATCCTTCCCCCAGTCATGACTTATCAACAGGTGCTTATTCTTACAAATCTTATCACAATTAATCATATGTAAACACACATGATAATACATCTTAAAAATAATTATTAAGTTTTCAAGATAATTCAAGAAGTAAGTGCATTTCAAAAGTAATTATTTTCGAGTTTTAAAGATAATTCAAGAAGTAAGTGCATGTTATGCAAGTCTGGTGACCTGAGTTCAAGTTCTGGAACTCACAGAAAGGAGAAAGGAGAACTGACTTCACGTAGTTGTCCTTTGACTTACATACATACATACACACACACACACACACACACACACACACACACACTCACAGGCACACAAGCATGCATACACCCACCGGCTAATAATATAAATAAAAAAAGAACTCATTATTTTACCAAATTATAATTAATTATATATGGCATGGGGCTGGAGAGATGGCTTAGTAGTTAAGAGAATGGCTGTTTTTGCAGAAGACCTGGACTCAAATGCCATCACCCACCTGGCTGCTAACAACCATCTGTAACTCTAGTTCTAGGGGCTATGACTCCTTCTTCTGACCTCCTTGGACACTGCACAACCTGGGTGCACTTACACACATGCAGGCATAATGCTCATAGACATAAAATAAAAATAAAAAATGTGCATGCCTCTTCATTAGTTGCTTTTTTAAAATTTTTATTTATTATTTTTTATGTGTATAAGTGTACTGTCTGCATGTAGTTGGTGCATGTTGTGTAATGCTGCGGAGGTCAGAAGAGGGCATCAGATTCCCCTGGAACTGGAGTTAAAGACAGTTCTTAGCTGCCACGTGGGTGCTGGGAATCGAACCTGGGTCCCCTGCAAGAGCAGTCAGTGCTCTTAACCACTAAGCCATCTCTCCAGCCCCATGAATTGTTTTTTTAAGCCCACAGTGTACTGTGGAAATTCCTTCAGCTTAGTGGGATGGACTGGGATAATCCTGGTAAAGTTCTGCTTACCATTTGCAATCACAGATAAACCACAGTCTAGACATTCATTCTCCCAGCACGGTTTTCAGCTTTTGTTTGCATCAGTGCATTTCACTTACATTACTCTTACAAACAGGTCTTTTTCTTTTAGGGACAAGTGTAAAGAAGTAAGATTTACTATTCCATTAAG
Organism: Rhizomys pruinosus; assembly: GCA_009823505.1. Taxonomy (NCBI): domain Eukaryota; kingdom Metazoa; phylum Chordata; class Mammalia; order Rodentia; family Spalacidae; genus Rhizomys; species Rhizomys pruinosus. Next base: position 175,722 of record VZQC01013352.1, on the reverse strand, counting down.
ACTTTGGACAAGAAAGGTAATTCACCTAAATCTACTCTTTCTGGAAAGATATGAGCCATTAAATGGGTGGCAAAAGGGTCAAGTGAATTCTGAGCAGTGTCTGTCTTTCTCTGAGCACTGTATGTGTTCTAAAAATGCAGGTAGTGAGTTCAGGAGCAAATGCAGAGTGTCTTTTTACTGTTCCAGTCGGTTCCACTAAAGTGACAGAACAAGCCTTTTGGTTCATCTGACATAAAAATCCCATTCCAGTTGCCTGTCTTGTTCAGGGACTGGAGGTGACCAGTCCACTAATTAGCTGGCATTTCATGTTCATGCTTGTTCCTGCTGCGGAGTGCTGCTCACAGCCTGCCTGAGGCTTCAGCAGCCAGAGTCTCTACACCTTTCTGGACATGGCATCTTCAGCCTTTGGTATTATCTCCATGCATCTGTGCAGAACTCGTTGTCACACCATTTTAGTGCTGCCAATGATAATACATTTTCCAATAACCCATTTCCTTTACTTTGGTTGAATTCTTCTCTAATTCCAACTTGGAGTCAGCAGGATGGACCCCTCCAGTTACCCATGCTCTTTCCAAATTTCCTCACATTTCACTTTTTTTCTGATTTTTTTATTTGTTTATTTTTAAGGGATTCTACAATATAATAACACAGTTGTTTGCAGATAACATTGATGTTACTCAGTTTGCCATACAATTAGGTAATTGGTGCATTTTGCAAGTATCTATGTCCAAATTTTGAACAACGCAAGGTTCCCATAGTCCAGTTGGAGAAGCTTGTATGCACAGACATGTTGATCAATTAGGAGTCCAGACTATATTCCTGTAGTCTCATGATTCACCCCTATCTCTCCGCAGCCCTTACATTCTACCATGCCTCCTCTTCTGCAATTTGTTCCCTGTGCTTTGGGAAAGGGGCACAAGTGGGTGAGAAGAAAACAGTCTAATTTCTTTGGAGTTGTCATTTTGGACTC
>VZQC01013352.1:81365-170918 GCA_009823505.1 Rhizomys pruinosus | reverse complement strand
GTCGTGTAGGTTGTACCAAGAAATACCAGCAGAGAAGTTGACCCATCTTAACACTAAAAGGAAGAAAAACCTCAGACTGCTACAGGCATCAAACATATCTGAGGACCATAGGTGTAACATCTGTTTACAGTGAGTCCTAATGAACTTTACCTTCTAGGCGCAGCACAGTTTCAGTATGAGAGACCTCCTTACCTCTTTTTCATAGAACAAAGAAAAACATGGTGGTAATGAAGTCATCCTCTAACTGTAGACTAGAGCTGACTGTTATAGAAGTAATCTCTTATAAAACTGGTAAAACTGCTTTCTTTAATTGACTAATGGACATAGGAACTATAAAAAGGATTATTCTCTATTCAGAACCAAATATAATACTAAAGTCTCTTTAAGTGGTGCATATAAGCAAAATACATTAATACAGGAGAGCACTGATAGCAGCAATGGATTATTCTGCCAAGGAGATGTTGGCCAGGGGACCCAAGCCTCCCCACAAAGGTAAAGGCTTATTGCCTGTAAACTGGGATATCTGCAAGAAGAGAGGAGGTAAGGCCCACCCTGCTGTCAATGACCTGATGTAAGCATGGGAAGATTGTATTGAGATCGCACTTACAAGTATACAGTTGGTCTCTGGAATACCAGAGAGTGTTACCAAAGGCCACTGAACCAATAAAGCAAATGTTGGTCTCCTTGAGTCAAGCAAGACTCCTCCACCAACATCAGCTACACCTCACCTGCTTAGAGATACTGTGTAGCAGTGGCAGCCATATGCCTGTATATCCCAAATTTATTTGATTATTAGCTCTCTCCTTGGTGGAATAACTCGTGGATGTTGCCACAAGCTTATACCCTCTAGTGATTAGGAGATGTTATGTGCCACAGTAAGGCCTTGTCATCTCTCTCAGGAAAAAATAAAAGTAATCCAGGGATTAACACACCATCCAAACATCTGTGTCTATACCAAAGAAACCTACCATAATAATTAGTACTGTTTAAATACCTATATATCTAATCGCTTGTGCTTCATTAGTAGGATTGAATGCTTATCCCTGGGCAAACGGCGCCAACTGCTCTTGCAGAGGACTGGGTTCAATTCCCAGCATCGATCTGATGGCTTAAAAAACATATTTAAGCAGGGCATGGTGGCCCACGCTTTTAATCCTAGCTCTTGGGAGGCAGAGACAGGCAGATCTCTGTAAATTCAAGGCCAGCCTGGTCTACAGAGTGAGTTCCAGGCCAGCTGGGGCTGTAGGGAGACCCTGTCTCAAAAAAAATTAATAAATAAAATAAAAAGAAATATAAAGAAGGAAAGTTAAAATGCTACAGCATACCACTAGAGATATAATGGTGCTAACTTTGCATGTTAGCCTTTGTACCTGACAATCTGTACCGTATAACCAATACCTACATTTATAGATTATTTACTGATTGTTTTACTTTGCCTTTTATCATTAGCATATTCAAACTCTGTCATTGATGTTACTTTAAAACTCCTCCACCAACATCAGCTACACCTCACTTGCTTGGAGATACTGTACAGCAGTGGCAGCCATATGTCTGTATATCCCAACTTTATTTGATTATTAGCTCTATCCTTGGAGGAATAATTCATGGATGTTGCCACAAGCTTATACCTTCTAGTGATTAGGAGATTTATATGCCACAGTAAGGCCTTGTCATCTCTCTCAGGGAAAAACAAGTAATCCAGAGATTAACACACCATCCAAACATCTGTGTCTATACCAAAGTAACCTACCATAGAAATTAGCAATGTTTAAATACGTATATATCTAATCACTTGTGCTTCATTAGTAGGATTGAAAGCCTATCCCTGGGCAATCGGTCAGCCCACGAAAGGAAACAGCCAGAACTGATTAGAGTCCAAAACGACATCTCCAGACAAAATAGACTGTTGTGCTTCTTGTCCACCTGTGCCCCATCTCTAAGCCTAAGGAACAATCTGTGGAAGAGGGGGAGTGGTATATTGTAGGGGCTGTGATTGGGGTGAACAGTAAAACCACAACAATATAGTCTGGACACTTATTTGATCAACTTGACTGAACATTCAAGCCCCTCCAGTTGGATGGTGGGAGCCTTAGATTGTGTGGGCTGGGGCACAACTGCTTGCAAATTGGTTTTATATGAAGGATGCTTGTGCTTAAAAAAAAAAAAAGGGAGCTATATACTGAAAAGTCCTTAAAGCAAATTTTCATGCCAGGCCTGAAGAAGGCCAAATTTCACATTTTTAGGTCAATATATCTCCTGTGCTGGGAGGGTTTATATATTGATTCCAGATTTAGATTAATGGCTATGGATGGATTACTCACAAAAGAAAAATATGCCCTAGCTTCACAGAATAAACCTTTACCTTTAGTTGACTATAACTCACAAAGCCTGGGCTCATCATTTTACTTACTTTCTAATGTCTAATGATCACGTGGTGTGCCAACTCTACAGTTTAAACCTTCAAGTGTTTAATCATCCATGAGTTACTTGACACAAAAGCAGCAGCATTTTATGACAGAAAAAGCATCAGTTCATGTATTTTTCTGTACTTTATAGCTTGTGCTAATAATGTATTTTTCCCTGTGACCAAACTTGGTAAATTTGTCAATGCATCATTTGAATTGATGAATTGCTTGAATTGATTTATGGACAACAGTATACAAAGACCATAGTGAAAATTAATTTAAAAAATTCCCAAGGTGTTTCTAGGAGCCTTTATTTCAGGGGCAGATGAAACATTAACTGCCCAAAACTTATGAAGAGGAAGCCCTTTCTGGATCCATCCTTGATCGTCCTTTAAGCACCCCTCATAAAATCCCTCTTGTCTAAAGCTGGAACTGGGAGCCTTAGGAGGTATGAAAGAAGCCAGTTTAATTGGCAAGTCAGCAAGCCTTCTTTATACTTCCTATTGAGTGTTGAGGGGAAATGAAAAGAAAACAGGGAGACTAGACGAGACAGCAAGTCTAGTCTTGTACTTGGCTTAGATGCTTCCTACTGGCTAGCAGTTTGCATGCCTATTTTATTATCTGTATAACTTGGCAAGATTTGTGCACTATTGCCATTTTCATGAGGAAATGGAGGCCCTGACACATAGGTGCTTGGTTCCAAAATCTATTAGATCTGTCTCCCTTTACAGAAGATGACACAATTCTGATCTTGCTCAGGATGTTTTCTGACTGATGAGTTTTGGGAACCTTTAAGAGCATCAAGTAAAAGCCCTTTATCTCTATAACCCATTACCTGCCCTTACCTCTTGCCCTCTTTATTTCTGGTAGCCTGGTAGCTGGCTTGGGCTCAGGTTGGGGTCTCAACTGCTCTGGATTATTATTTTTCCCTTCTCCAGTGCTGGGAATTGAACCTAGGACTTCATGCATTCTAGCAAGCACTCTATAACTGAGTGACTCCGTGGACGCAGCTCTCTGAATAATTCTGCTGTTTCTGGTGCTTGGCTTGCCCTGCCTAACTTTAACTCTGTCCAGTCACCATATGAGAGTCATGCTCTTCCCATAACTATATCTCAAAGACATATTTGCCAGCTGGATTCCTTAATGCTTCTGTTAGACCACATATGGGACAGAGGAAGATGAGAGACGGCCAGTGCAGAAGAGCCAACCCAAGAGAAACCTGGTCTAGCCAGCAGCTTGAGAAAGATTTTCATCCTATGGACTTCAAACAAGACTTTAGATGTAGATTCCAGCTCCAGATCTGACACGCATTTTCTTGATAGGAGAGATATAATCAAGTTTAAATGTCACATGATTATGAGGCTTAATTATTCCTGGCTCACTTTGCCTATATCTTATTCTGAAGTAATTTAGTGTGAACAGTGTTAGACCTATGTGCAGATATGCTGAGTCAATCTCCCACAAAGAGTTAACATTAAAAATAACCTAATAAGACTTCCACAAATGGGGGTTTAAATACCTAAATCCTGAACCTACATCCAGAAATGGCTACAACAAATACTTTAAATATTGTTACAATATTCACTGCGTGGATTCTTTAAATAGCACAAATATTTTGAAAACTAACTTCTCCTTAAGGAAAGGTGCCAAGCCTTGAGTGATTAAAGTGTAAGTATACATCTTACCCTTCTGCAAGGGTAGGTGCTCCAGGTTCAAAGCTCCATTGAGGATTTTGTCACTTCATCCTAGCTGGATGAGCCCATCATCAGAACATTGCTGCATCCATCCTGGAGTTGCTCTTAGAAACGACTCAAGGTTTGATTCCAAATAGAGAGCTGAGCTCAGCTGGTAGGTACACTTTGTGACTATGCATTCAATCAGTCTCACTCATTTGTGATGTGACTTAGAGTAATGTGTCCAACATTTCTGAATCTCAGTTCTTTCATTGAAAAATTGGAATAACAATGTCTATCTATGAGGGCTTGGTATAATATGTTTACATATGCATTTTAACTTGCATAAAATGATCAGTAGAATTCCTTGCCTTTTAGAGTTTTATGCAATAATTTCAAAGGAGTCATTAAGATCTTTTTTCAGTTCTTATAGGCAAGAACATTTGCTTTCTTCTCATTTTCTTCAGCAATGACACGATATGGAGTATTATATTCTAGTATTAGAACACAGAACAAAAATAATATATGTAAAATAACCATAAAAGCCTATGAATCTGCCTACCAAAGTCATAATTCATTCTTTCTACACCATATAATATACTAGAAGTTTATAAAATGTATTGGGAGAGATAACATATAATTCTATAAAAGGATTGTACTCAGAATTGAATCAGTCACAAGTTTTAGTTAATGTACTTTATAACTTGTTGGTTCTTTGTGTTCCTCTTTATTGCCTATGATTTTTAGCAGTTCTGAAAGTTTGCTATTAATTTTTTAATTTCTTCCTTGAATGAAATCAACTCCACCCACTCATTTGGAAAGCTAGACAAAGCTTTCTACTTCTTTGTTGGTGGTCAGGAAATTTTAAAAATTATTCATGTATTCTTTCTGAAGTTTTATGGAACGTGTAGTTGGCATTTCAGGCTTGATTGCTTTAAACACTCAAAGGTACAGGCTTGTTTTTGAGAATAGCAAGAGAATTACCAGTCTATTTAAGTTGTTCTCCTTCACTTTTTCTGTACAATGTGTAAAACTGAATTTGCTTAGGTGAATCACCCAGGAGTTTGTTTATGAAACTATGCTGAAGATTATAATTTCTTATGTGCAGAAAAGCATTATCATTGATGTTACTATTTTTATTTATTTTTTATGTGTATGAGTGTACTGTCTGCATGTAGGTTGGTGCACCCGTGTCATGCAATGCCTCAGAGGTCAGAAGAGGGTGTAGGATTCCCCTGGAACTGGAGTTAAAGACAGTTCTTAGCTGCCATCTGGGTGCCGGGAATAGAACTCAGGTCCTCTGCAAGAGCAGTCGGCATTCTTAACCGCCGAGCCAATCTCTGTTTTTTTTTTTTTTTGAGATAGGGTCTCAGCATATTCAAAATGGAGAGCTAGGGTTCTCCTATCTGGCCTGGAACTTGCTATATAGACCAAAATTGCCTTGAACTTACAGAGATCTGCCTGTGTCTGGCTTCAAGTACTAGGATTAAAGGCACATGCCACCATGTCCAGCTAGTGATGCTATTATTAAAAGTTTTACTTTGGAAAGAGATATGTGTTTCCTTGGGGTCCAAACTTTTAGGATGAGAAAATGAGCCCAAGAAATAGGAAGCTCCCATGTAGATGGGACATGGTATGGCAAGGTTGCTTCCTGATTCCTGAACCAGTACAACCTCTCACCAAGAGAACCAGTAACTGGGGCTCCAGGTGGATGAAAAAGTGACATTGGACACTTACATCAACTGTGTTCTTGGATTGCAGGACCAGATCCAGCCAAGGGCTCCTATTTTGTATGAAGCACTTCCTATTAGAGTCATTAGGACTGAGCACTGCGGCCAGATCTGGCATGTCTGCTCAGCATGTCTCCTCTAATGAGAAGCCTCTGCTCTGAAGCATCCATTGTATGACCTGAGCTTGATCAAATGTGTTCTATGGTCTGAGGCTCTCAGTGCCAGGTGGATCCTAATGCAAGGAAGCTGGGGGCTGTGAGTTAATGGCATGCAGCTCTATGTTCTTTTTTCTTTGTGTGTAAAAGGTGGTGTGAGAAAATCACAAAGAACTTCAATATAAACTGTTGGAGAAGTGCTTAAATAACAGCCTGGCCATGTAATGAAAAGTTTCAAAGCAACATCAATGACAGAGTTTGAATATGCTAATGATAAAAGGCAAAGTAAAACAATCAGTAAATAATCTATAAATGTAGGTATTGGTTATATGGTACAGATTGTCAGATTCAAAGGCTAACATGGAAAGTTAGCATCATTATATCTCTGGTGGTATGCTGTGGCATTTTAACTTTTCTTCTTTATATTTCTTTTTATTTTATTATTTTTTTTGAGACAGGGTTTCTCTACAGCCCCAACTGGCCTAGAACTCACTCTGTAGACCAGGCTGGCCTTGAATTTACAGAGATCTGCCTCCCAAGAGCTAGGATTAAAGGCATGCGCCACCACACCCAGCTTAAATACATTTTTTTTTTCGGTATGTGTATCAATGTACTGTCTGCATGCAGGTTTGTGCACCCGTGTCGTGCAATGCCTCGGAGGTCAGAAGAAGGTCTCGGATTACCCTGGAACTGGAGTTCTCCTGGAACTGGAGTTTCAGACGGCTCTTGGCCGCCATGTGGGTGCTGGGGATTGAACCCGGGTCCTCTGCAAGAGCGGTCGGTGCTCTTAACCGCTAGGCCATCTCTCCAGCCCTTAAAAGCATTTTTTAAGCCACCGCGTGGGTGCTGGGAATTGAACCTGGGTCCTCTGCAAGAGCAGTTGGCGCTCTTTTTTTTCTAATATAATGCTTTTATTGATGTTTTGTGTATTTCAGACATCATTTCTCAGTTCAGTTAAGACATATTCCCCTTTCCCTTCCCCCCACCCCACCCCAGATCATGCATTCTGCCATAAATGTCCTGCATCTTTCTCTCCATCTTTTTTTTAAAGGAATTCACATTTTCCTCCTTTAATTTTATATTACTCTAAAATATTGATACATACTTTTCACTCATATACAGTAATTACAGAGTCTGAAAGTAAGTGGTGGATCCATTCGAGAGCCAGTTAAGAGATTTACATTGTAACAACATAGTTGCTTTCAGATAAACAGAAATATAACAATAATGTTGTTCAACTTGCCTTTCATCTGGTGATTTGGCGTTAGCATCCTCAAATGAGGATTTGCCACTTATTTTTCTGGGACTGTGTTACTTCACTTAGCATAATGGCTTCAAGTTCCACCCATTTACCTGAAAAGTTCATGATGTCATCTCTCTTTACCACTGAGTAGTACTCCATTGTATAGATGTACCCATTTTTGTCATCCAATCATGAGTTGAGGGGCATTTGGGTTGGTTCCAGCTCTTTGCTATTGTCAAGAGAACTGCAATAAACATGGATGTGCATGTATATTTGTGGTACGATGAGTCTTGTGGGTATATACCCAGGAATGGTATGGCTGTGTCAGGTGGTAGGATCATTTTGAGTCTTTTAAGGGTTCTCCACACTGCTTTCCATAGTGGTTGTACAAGTTTACATTCCCACCAGCAGTGGATGAGTGTTCCCCTTTCCCCACAACCTCTCCACCATTTGGTGTCTTTTGTGTTCTTGATCTTAGCCAGTCTTATTGGAATGAGATGATATCTGAGAGTGGTTTTAATTTGCATTTCCTTAATTATTAATGATGTTGAACATTTTTTAAGATGTATTTTGGGGGCTGGAGAGATGGCTCAGCAGTTAGAGCACTGACTGCTCTTGCAGAGGACCTGGGTTCAATTCCCAGCACCCATATGGTGGCTAAGAACCATCTTTAACTCCAGTTACAGGGGAATCTGACACCTTCTTCTGACCTCCACGGCATTGCACGACATGGTTGCACCAACCTACATGCAGACAGTACAGTCATACACATACAAAATAATAAATTAAAAAAATTAAAAAACATATTTTAAAAAAGAGATGTTTCTCAGCCATCTTTACTTCCTCAATGGTGAAGTCTCTGTTCGGCTCTTTACTCCATCTTTTGAATAGGTCATTTGTTTTCTTCTTTGTTTTTTGAGTAGTCTATATATTCTTGATGTTAATGCTCTGTCAGATGAATCACTGGTGAAGATTTCCTCCCACTCTGTGGGTTTTCTTTTCATTTCCTTGATTGTTTCTTTTGCCTTACAGAAGCTTTTGAGTTCGATGACAATTGTCAGTTGTCAACCTTATTTCCTGTGCAGCTGCTGTCTGATTGAGAAAGTCTTTTCTTACACCTATGTCTTATAGGCTGTTACCATTTTTTTTCTCCTATCACCTTCAGGCTTTCGGGTTTTATGTTGAGATCTTTGATCCATTTGGAGTTGATTTTTGTAAAGGATGAGAGGCAGGGGTTTAATTTTGTTCGTCTACAAATGGTGATCCATTTTTGTCAGCACCATTTACTGAAGATGCTATTCTTCCTCCATTGAGGTTTTTTGCCCCTTTGTCAAATATGAGGTGGCTAAAATTGTATGAGCTCAAATTTGGATCTTTAATTTTGTTCCATTGGTTAATGGGTCTGTTTTTGTGCTAGTACCAGACTGTCTTTATGACTATGGCTATGTAATATAGCTTGAAGGCAGTTGGTGCTCTTAACCACTGAGCCATCTCTCCAAGATATTTTTGGTGAAAGATGTGAATGGCACATATTTGCAGCTCACACAGGATTTCTAGGATTAGGACCAATGTCAGTGTTAGTCTATGAGGATGATAAGATTTTGGCTGGGTTTCTGATTTAGCTCTAAAGCACTGACTAAGAAGGGGGTCAAATTATATGAGAATAATGACCCTTTGATAAGTATTTGAGTTAAGTAAGGACCCAGACTCTGAATCAGTGGCTACAATACAAGGCTGCAAAGAAAGAACCTGTTCTTAAAACTATGTCCCCAGAATATGGCTCCCAGGCTTCATTGCTTCCCATGGATAATGGGCAAATTAGTGCCCAGGAACATAGATGGCAGAGGGAATAGGAAGGGGCAGTGAGTTTGCCAAACTTTTAGAAGGAATATCTTAACCTATTTTAAGTTCTTAAGTAGAAAGAGTTCTACTGTATTAGCATGCTTTTGCTGTCCAAGGTTAGACATTCAGCACACTTGGTGCTTGGGCACCAGGGATTATGCAGCCAACATTTTTGTACAATTATAATACTAAGTCCATGACCTACTGAGGACAGAATTACCCTTTTTGAAAAGCAAGCCATTTGAGTTTTGACCACATACCCAAGAACTGCATTAAAAGTAATAATAGCCTTTGGTTAATGGCTTAAGCTCAAATGTTTTTAAAATATTATCCATTAACTTTATTTGTTTTAGTACATTGTATTATCTTTAATTTATTGAAGGGAAAACTGAGTTTTTGATAGATAAAGTGACTTGCACTAGATTACATAGATTAGATCACAAATCTGTGTTTGTATCATTCCTGTTCTGGTTTCCAGTTATTTTATGAGTCACTTTATTATATATCAGATATTGCAGTAGAGATGGAAATGAGGAGGTCATATGAGGTTGCACTTTGATGTGATCCATTTTACAATTGTTTCCTGATATTGGCTCTAACTGGCTCTTTAGATAAGATTAGCATCTGGTGTTATATCTATAATATTATATGTTCATCCAAGATGCATCCACAGTCTAAGAACAAACACTACCTTTGTTGTAAATGATCCAAAGGACCTTTGCCTGTGATAACGCACAAGCTTTATAGGTAGACTTTCCTCATTGAGTGGCTTTCCCGGCACTCCTGTTTGCCCATGACTATGTACTTGAAAGTCTGCTCCATTTGGGAGGTGCTCACTAATGACAAGCACAGAAAAGGGACTTCTGGGATTTATGTAATGTTCTGAAAAGTATGTCCTACATTGAGTTTCTAAATGATCTGAAAACAGTACTATGTCAGTGGAAATAATAAATTTATTTTGAAAATTGAAATGCATTTTTAGGATATTTTAAAAATGTTTATTCCAATATTTGCTACTTGATAGATATTATTCTTGAAAGGTTTTTTTAAAAACACGAAAATGCATCCAGTATAATTTCTAAATTACAAGTAATGTTAAAAGCCAGTGACCTTTCAACATCCACATCCTTTTACCTTGTAGTGCTTTAAAATAGGGACCCTGTTAGTCCCCATGGCATTAGTAACCATCAGCTAATCTTATTCTTAATGGCACAGAGAGCAAAACATTTCACCATTAGAGAATGCAAAGAAATAAACCAAAGTTGGTTCAAAATACTCTACTATTCCACCTCTACCAGCACCTCAGAGGGGTGGGAGTCACATTGTGAACCTGGGTAGGACGTGTTTGCCCATTGACCAAATGTTTGATTTCTTGCTTCAGGAAAGGTCTCTAATACACTGTGTAAAGTTCTGTTGTGGAATGCCTTACATGTTTTCATTTAGATGATTAGCTTCTACTCCTCTTTGTTTCTTCTACATGAATCTTCCTTATTAATTTGTAGTTTTAGAAGAGTACACTAACCCCAAATCTTTTCTCATTTATTTTTAATTTGATTGAACTTAAACTATCTTCTTTTTTGTCAATTGGTCTAGTTGTCAATTTTCTGACAAATTTTGTAGATCTTCAAAGAAATTTCAACATTATTTAATTAGCACATGAAATTCGCACATAGATCATCAAAGATGTTGTTCTGAACCATGATAAGAAACACTGTGGCTCATCATACACAGGAGGTGAATATATACCATACTATAGAAAAGTTTTCTTGGTTAAGAAGGTGTTGAGGGTGTTGTGTTGTGTTGTTTTGTTCTTTACAGATGGTTATGGGCTTCCTGTTCTTCCTGCTAGAGAGACACTGCTAGAGATCTTAAAAAAAATAATTCTCTAAGAAATCCACAGAGCTCTGTAGGCAGTGCATATGCTCCTTCCCAGAAAGGTGGTACTGTAAGCCAGTGTTCAACCCCATTGCTCCCTGTACCTGGCTTCCTTGACCATCTCTCAGGAGTCACCTCACTGTCACTGAGAACCTGCCAGCCAAGGCTATTGTGGTGGTTTGAATGAGAATGACCCCCATAGGCTCCAAGGACATTTTGTGTCCAGTTGGTGGTACTGTTTTAGGAGTTCATAGAAGGTGTTGCTATGCTGGAGGAAGCATGTCACTGGGGGGTGGACTTAGAGAGTTCTTAAGTGAAGTGTGGCCATATTTCCAGTTGCTCTCTGCTTCCTGTGCCTACTTGAAGATGTGAGCCTCTGCTTTCTGTTCTTGCCACGTCCTGCTACCATGCTTGCTCCCCAGGATGGACTCTAACTCCCCTGTAACTGTAAGCTAAATAAACTTTCTTCTAAAAGTTACTTAGGTCAGTGTTTTGTCACAGCAATAGAAATGTAACTAAGACAGAAATTGGTACCAGGATCATAGGGTGTTGCTGGGACAAACCTGACCATGTGGGTTTTTGAAAGAATGTGGAAGACTTTGAAAGTTTAGACTAGAAAGACTTTGAATGCTGTAAGCAAAGCTTAATTGGCCATTCTAATAAGAACTTGGAAAAAAGTAGTACTGAAATAAAGTAGTTCCAGAGGAAATAAGATCTTAAACAGCAACTAGGATATTTTTAACAAAGAGTCTTGCTGCTCATAGCCTAAGAGCTTGCTTGAGGCTAAGTTGAAAAGCAATGGACTAATTTCTTTGGTGGAGGATATTTCAAGACAACCTAACAAATGGTGGCATGGCTATTAATAGTGAATATTATGCAGGTCTACAGTGAAAAGGAGCAAATAAGGAAGAAAAAAATGCAGATTGTACAGTTTGGATTGAAAAAGAGTACTAGGAAGACTGGTGTTAGAGCCAAGGCAGGTGCTGAAGGAGAGTATCCCTTTGATAAGGAGATTAAAGCAAGAGAGGACTTGAGATTTGCATTTAAATAGTGGAGAGAGTGCCTCCAGGGCAAGATCACACCCAGATAAGCTTCCAACTTGTGAAAGGAAAATGCTGCAGGAGTTTTCTATTAGAAAAATACTGAGGAGAAAAGCTTGGAAAGTGGATGAAGCAGGCTGAAGTCCATCCTAAACTAGCAGACAAATTTGGCAGTGTCCTTCACCTCCTTCTGGTTTTAGAGGCATGAAAGTGAAAGATGAAATAGTGAAGGGATCATTTGTCATTTGTTCTTCCTCCATAGTTTCAGAGGACTGCCAAGGAGTGCAGCAGAGGTGTCCCTGCATAAAAGACCAATAAATAAATAAATAAATAAATAAATAAATAAATAAATGGAAAGAAAAATAAAAGAAGGAACTCATAGGCCATTGCATCACTGCATGAAGCTGTGAAGGTGAAACATGGTTGGCAGTGGAGACCCCAAGATGGTGTTTCAGATGCCAGAGCTGTGAAATATCTACCAAGGAGAGCTTCAGATGGGGAGTTGTACTAGCCAAAAAAAAAAAGATGTATGCTGCACCCAAAGGTGAAAGTACTGAGCCATCTAAGCCCTTTGGAAGTAAAGCCCCAGAAGTACACATGGAACTACTACTGGGTTTGGTGTTTTCCCTGCTGGTTTTCAGTCTTGCTTTGATCCAGTATTTCATCACTGTGTTTCAATTCCTCCCTTTTGGAATGTGAATATGTATTTTGTTTCACTGTATATTGGGAGTATATGATTTGTCTTTTGATATTACAGGAGCTTGTAGTTAAGAGATTGCTTAGAGTCTCAGAGGAGACTTTTGAATAGTGTTGAGACTGATAAAGACTATAGGGACTTTTAAAGTTAGACTAAATACAATTTGCATTTTATATGGTCATGAGCCTATGGGGGCCATGGCGTGCAATGTGGTGGTTTGAATGAGAATGTCCCCCATAGGCTTCAAGTATTCAAACATTTTGTTCCCAGTTGGTGGCACTGTTTTGGGAGATCTTAGAAGGTGTGGCCATGTTGGAGGAAGCATGCCATTGGGAGTGGGCATAGAGAGTTCTTAAAGCCTTGCCAATTCCTAGTCACTCTCTCTGCTTCTTATGCCTGCTTGAAGATGGGAACCTCTGCTCTCTGCTCCTGCTCCAGCCCCTCCTGCCCCCATGCCTCCCACCATGATGGACTCTAATTTCCCTGGAATGATAAGCTCAAATAAATTCTTCCTTTTATGTTTCCTTGGTGGTGTTCTGAGAGCGTGGACTTAAGGTCCAAAGGAATCCAGGACACAAGTATTATGATGCAATCTAATTTTATTCTTTTCCAGGCAGGTCAAACCTATTAATCCTAAATCTGTCCTGTTCCTAGCCCAACTCCCAAGGCTGCTCGCTTACACAGCTTTCTCTTAGTCCTCCTGAACCTGTGAAGCCAGGGAGTTTCCAGGGGGCCACTGATTGGCTTGATATGGGTCTCAAACCAGATGGCAGTGGCAGCTCCAGGCAGGGCAGGCAGGTCCAGTCAGTCTCCCAAGGAGGGGAATGAGAGCGCTGACCTCTCACACACAGGTCCCCAAGGGGCAGTAAGAGAGTGAAGACATTTTGCATTTCCCAGCTTAAGTAGTCTGTAGCCAGGTTGTGGGGCGGGGACAGTGAACTTGGTCCCAGGTGGTAATCTGAGGCTCTTACCCAGGTTCCTGCCCATGGACAAGTGTTTATCTGTCTATCTGAGCTTCATGCCCAGGTTGAGGGCAAGCACAGTCCTGGTCTGGTTATCTTGTCTTTTGTGCCTGTGCTGGTTAATCAGCTGTGCAAGTTTGGCTTCAGGTGTTCCTGGGCCCCTTCTTGCTGGATTCAGGGCTCCTGCTGGTGCTCGTGTCTGGTTATCTGAACAGCTTTGGATGTAGTTCAGATTCTGGCTAAGCTAAATTAACACTCCTTTAAAGATGCAGCACTTCAAATCCACATATTTTCTAATGCTACTTAATGCTAAATTACCTCAAATTCACACGTCTTTCTAACACTCCTAACATGGTGGTGCTTCTATCACAACAACAGAAAAGTGACTGGTACATTGTGATGTCACTCGACCACACGTGGAGGTGGACATGCAAACCTTGTCCAGTGGATGACAGGGAAAAGAGAAAATGCAAGATAGCTGCCAGCAGATGTTCTAGACCTTGGGGCCAAAGGCTAATGACCTTTTCACTGCCCACCTTTCTCATCTAACATAAAATACACTAGGCAATGCCCTATCAGCACTCCCAGATCCTCCCGGCTGCTGCCTGATAGGTGCTCTACAGTCTAATGCCAGACTGTCACCTGATAGGCACTCTACAGTAGTCTAATGCCAGACTGTCACCTGATAGGCATTCTACATTCTAATTCCCTCCCAGGCACTCACTCACCACACATCACAGCTGGTAACCTGATAGGTCTCCATCCAGCCCCACACCAGATTGCCAGGTTGGTGGTCTGATGGACTGCTGTCCAACCCACTGGCCACAACTACACAAGCCTGATGAGCTAAGATTACAAGCACAAAATAACGGCTGGGAGTCCCTCCCTGCCTGGTGGTAAGAAGGACTCCTTTATTCATTCACTTACAGCACTCTGCTTTTATACCCAGAGTGACATCATATCTCAGGACCTGGTTTCAGAACCCATACCTCATGTTCAGTAACATCATGAGTCACTAACATCAGGAGTACAAGAACTCATGAGTGCCTTTGCTCTCAAGGCAGGCAAATCCTGCCTGGGGCCAGGCTTCAGTGTAAACAGTCAAGCAGGTAATTTAGCACCAAAGAAACCACAGGTGGCCTCCTTTTTACCTACAGTACATGGGGCAAGCTCAGTGCTAGTCTGGGCCTGGTGCTTGGGTCCATGGCCAACACTGAGACAGTTCTAGACCCTGGGTCTCCAGGGGATATTTTGGAGACTGAAGTAGCTTTGAACTTGATACCATAGTGGCTACTTAATGCCATGGAGAGCTTGGAGTTTGTGGCTGCAGGGGCTGGCCTGACAGCTGTGGTTCCCTGGGATGGTGCTGGTATCCACAGCAGGCTCAGTTATTAATATTCCTCTTCTCCTACCTTACAAAAGTGTTCTCTTTATCCTGGGCTTTGGGGAGAAGTGACTTATAATGTGAAACTGTCCTTTCTACCTCTTTAATGCAGGGATTTCTATTTTGGTGTTTTGGGCAGGTGCCTAATCTCTTTCCTTTATTCCTTTACTCTGAGAGTATTTCCATTCTTTGATGGTTGCCAACACTGATGTTTGCGTGGGAACTGTCACTGCAAACTCTATTCTGCCATCTTGCTGACATTCATTTAGGAACACAGCTACTTTTTGGAAATGAAAAGTTGATCTGCTGGAACTGAAATGTGTATGTGGTCTGACTGAACCAAGCTCCCTTGTTCATTAAAGCCCTACCCCCTCTGGCCACATGACACTTCTTGAAACTCAAGTTGGCCATGATGAAGGAAGGACTCTGTAGCTGAGTGTAGTTCCTCGTCTTAGAATTCTGTGTCCAATAAGCTTATCAATTGCCTTTCTAATGGGAAGAAAAACATTTATTTAATTTTTCATCTTTAATAGTAACATGTTCATAAATCATGAAGAGAGCAAGAAAATAGAATTTTTTCCAATTCAATTTGTATTTCTAGTAGGAAAAAGACAATTTAACTAAAGCCTTTTAGCTCTTTCCAAATGAATCTCCATTTTTATGTAAATTACATTTATATAATGGGATTTACTTTCTAAATTCTGTTAGAGTCTGAATTTTGATTTATCTCATTTGTAGACTCTGCAGAAGAAATGAAAAGGAAAGTATTAACTGTGTTTGAGAGGAAGGGTGCCGATTTCTGTAACTGATCATAAGAATAGTGTAGATACAACGAGCATGCAGTAAACGTGTGAGCTTACTAGGGACTTGGAAAGAAATGTGCAGTTTAAATTATGTTCTAATAAAGCTTCTCATCATTGTCATGTTTAGCTATTTCAAATGGATTTAAGAGATATTTAACAAGGATCTTGATAATTATAAATTAGTCTTATTGGTTAAGAAGGGCAGGCATGAAGTCATCTTGGAATTGTAGTGTCCTAGTAACGACAGGCTTAAACCATGTTGCCAACAGAACCTTAAAAATAATCTTACAATTACTGCTAAGGTCCATGAATAACGTTGACCCCAGTATCCTCTTCTACCAAGTGAAAGAATGGGAAGGAAGGAGAAGCTGTATGGAACAGTGAAGACCTTGAAAAGTGACAAGAGTATAAATAGAATGTTGTGGAGACGAGGACCTGAGTCTCATAAGACCAGTAAAGGCTCCACCCTTTACTTCTAATTGCAGATGGCAGGGAAGCAGTCATGCAGACCCACTCTCCCTGGCGGTCATCCTTAGTACACGTCATTTACTATGAGTTTGTTGAACCCATACTCTTAGTTTAAATGGATTTCAAATTTTCTCAGCCTCAATGCCCTTCCTATAAATTCTAAAGAAGAATAGTAGCAAGAAATTCCACTTGCTAAAAGTAGAAGTGTTGATAATCTATTGAGATATTATGGGGTGCTTCTTATTAGATTTTGTGTTTTCTAAGTGGGTCACATAGATATAGATTCTCTTCTTCTAATGGAGGAAAACAAACAAAACAAACAAAACAAAATAATTTCAAATGCATAATGAATTTGAGGCCAGCCTTGGATATGAGACTCTAACTCGAGAAAATGAAACCATGTTTAGTATGGACTTGTGTTTAGTGGGAGCACACTTGCCTAGCATCGATGATGTTCTGGGTTTGATCTCCAATTAGAAAAGCAAAAGTAAAATCTCTACTCTAGTACCAAACAGAATACATACCAAGGATATGGTGGCTGTTCGTAGAAATAAATAATCATCTTGGCATATCCTTGATTCAAAAATTTAGGCTAATAATAGATATCTTATATAGAAATGCCAAATTTGTAAGTGTCTTACATCCTACCAGATAAAAAGAAAAATGTTTTGGCTACAATTACATTTATTATATAAAAATATGCTTTGTGTATGTTTGCAAGTGCCTAGCATATGAGTAGATGGTAGCATCCCACTGGGTGGCAGCATCCCACTGGTTATTGGAGTCCCACTGGATGGCAGCATCCCATTGGATAGCAGCATGCACTGGGTGAAGAGGTTGGAGGGAGGAGGAGGTAGCAGGTGGGGAATCACAGGACTTTGAAATTCTTATGGGAGACTCAGACAACAATGACTGCTCAGGAGGTCCTGCTTGCTTTCCAGGTCATTCCGTTGATGTGTGGAGATGGAGCTACATAAGAACTCTCCATGTGAGGAACCAAGGCAAAGATGAGAACATTTATGACTTTAGCAACTGTCCTTTTCCTGTCTTATTTCCTACCTGTGGGGTGAATGTAAGATTTAAGTAAAATTTTAAATCTCTCTGGCAGACAATCCCCATCGGGTATGATGCTGGTCTGCTGGCCTTGCAGATGAGGACTCCCCTACAGTGGACAGTATGGGGTTCTTCTCATGGTTTCTAGCCCCCTTCCCCTAATGTGTAGCACCTCCAATGCGATTGACCACTTTCAAGCCTGGCTTGCTAGAAACCAAAAAGGATGGGCTGCAGAGATGGCTCAGAGGTTAAGTGTACTGGCTGCTCTTACATAAGACTCAGGGTTGATTCCCATTACCCACATAGGAGCTAACAACCATCTGTAACTCAAGTTCCAGGGTATCTTCTGACCTCCACGGGCATTAGATGACATGGGTGCATTAACACAGACATAGGCAATAAACCCATAAAATATAAGTAAAATATTAAAAAAAGAAACTAAGAACCAAGAAGGGTGACCCCCTCTCCCCAGTTCTGGTGTTTTATGCTTAGCCTGGCCTCTGCATGCTGTGCCCTTAGTCTGTAAGGATTGTTCACTGGTAGTCACCACCAAGCCTTATTTCCCACTGGTGAGATGAAGAAATATCAATAGCTTTCCTGCACAGCCATGCAAGCTGGTTGTGGATGAAGCTGCTATGAAGGACACCATGTCCTTCCTGACATCTGTGTATAAAGCAACTCTAAACTCATCTGCCTCTGAACTTTCCAACAAGACTGTCTAATCAATTCCTTTATAGTGCGACATTTATTCTTAATTGCAGCTGCAAACATCCTAGTGGATATAATGGTTACATATTTTTGTGCACATTGGGTTTCATATCTACTCAGTATGCCTGAGATGGTTTGGACTAACACACCATAGAGTCAAGAGGGCATAAAGATAAAGGAATTTGCACAAAATGCTGCAGAGAAA
Organism: Rhizomys pruinosus; assembly: GCA_009823505.1. NCBI lineage: Eukaryota > Metazoa > Chordata > Mammalia > Rodentia > Spalacidae > Rhizomys > Rhizomys pruinosus. Next base: position 152,675 of record VZQC01013352.1, on the reverse strand, counting down.
CAGATCCCTCACTCTTCAAAAGGTGGAAGGTAGCTCACAGTCTTTGAGAGAACTGGGTTCTGGTTATGTGCTAAGGAAATAATTAAACAAAAGACTCCAAACAAGTGAACAATCAAAATTTAACTGTTTTGGAGAATAACTTACTAAATACTTGTATTTAGAGTTTTAAGTTGCAATCCTCCCTTTGTTACTAAAACTTTCATTATAGTGATTTAAATACAAACCGCTAATCTGGGTTTTGTGATATTTTGTATCTGGAGACACAGGATGCAGAATATTATTACAGTAATCAGTAAACCAAGACAGGAGTTCAGAGGCAGAGGTTAACCTGAATCTGCAAGACTCTGTCTTTGAAAGCCTGTGGTGATGAAGGAATCATGAGCTAGCTGCCCAGGTAGGTGTCAGCTGTGAGACTGTTTTCCAGCCCATTCTACGAGATGAAAGACAGGGTTTGGTCAAACCATTTGAGCTGGGCACAAAAGGCAAAATTGCATTACATCTACTTTTGGATTGATTTAATAAGACATGTCTAGTCTGTGGAAGTTAAAGGGTGGTGCAATTTCCAATTCCAAACTAGAAGTGGCAAGAAACAATATATTTAAGTTACCAATTTGATGTTGGATTTTCCTCTTGTTTTAAGACACTTCGCTTGACACTTTTAGGGGAACACAGTTAATTGTATTGTTCAAGTTATAAAGAGTAACACATTTGTCTATGTCCGCATATTGATTGTAAACGTATTCTTTGTGTTCTAGGTTTAGGAAATCAGCCATCCTTTTTTGAACCTAACACTCTGAGTTTAAGTTCACCTTGTACCAGGATAACTAAGTTTATTCTGTAAATAGCAAAAGACAAGGTCTTAGGCAGAATAAAACATCAGAAAAGGAGAATGTCAAAGTTACAAAGTACAGCTTTTCAAATTCACTTTCTGATTTGTTTTAGGAGAGAAAAGGCAACTATAATTTTTCAGCAGTATTGGCTTCATATAATGTATTTTCCATGGGAAGAATAAGTTAAGATAAAAATGGAAGCTGAAAATTATTTTTCAAAGTCAAATCAAGCCTGATAGAAGGAAATAAGGCAAGAAAGAAGGACAATCTTCAGTCTTTAGCCAAGGCTGAACATGGTCTGGGGTCTCTCTGATTAAATCCAGACTCTGGTGAAGGGGATAGAGGTGTGGTTCAGGGCTAGAGCACTGGCCTAGAAAGTGCAAGGGCCCTGGGTTCTACCCCTGGAAAAGGTTGTTCCAAAGGTGTGTGCTGAAAGGAGGAGGGGCAAACTGAAGCTTGAGCTGCTGCCATCTTGTCACAAAAGCTGGCCTGCACCTACCTGTGCCTCTCTCAGGACACTCAGGACTCTCTGTTCTCTTCATTGTGTTCACAAGCTACTTAGGGAGCAATGGAGAAAGAGGAAGGGAGGAGGTGAGTGTCAGAGTGAACACCTCATGGAGACGGAGAAGAAAATGATGGCACATCCATATAATGGATTCTAGGGAGTCGCATCCATATAATGGATTCTAGGGAGTCACTGATTTACGATGTTGAAAGTTGGTATAGGAAAAGCACAATATGGAAGCAGGCTGCCAATAATATTATAGGACATTTGTGCCCAAAATGCAGATATTAATTTACTGTGACAAAAGCATTCAAATTCTGCTTAGTCAGAATAAGGAGTATTAAACATAGCTGGAAATTATCTGAAAAGACAATGATCCATAGGCTCATTTAGATCAGAAAAGAGAAGCACATAAAAAAAAAATCCCAGGGCTTTGGAGTCATAGGTAAAATGTGGCCAGAGGGTAGAGAGGTTGGCAGGTTTCTGTGAGTTCAAGGCCAGCTGGTCTTCGCAGAGAATTCCAGTAGAGCCAGAGCTTGACAGTGAGAACTTGTCTAAAAAAAAAAAAAAAACCCAAAAACTTGTCTTCAGAGGTCATATTCCTTGTGAGACTGGTTGCCACTGGACAAAAAGAAGGCTTCAGGGGACAGAGCCTTTTAGCTATAGATTCAGGAACTCCAAGATGTGGCAACTTTTTGTTGCCCATTGCATAAAGGATCATAAATTTGTAGTGCCAGAACATAAATTTGAAGGCTAACAGTAAAGCTAAGTAGGGCTTAAAACTGTTGTCATTTGGATTAATTTTGTACCATCGGATCATAGTTCTTTGGGGTTCCTCAAACCTTAGGCATCATCAGTCGGGGTCTATGTAATTCCCTTTGAGACTGGGCGGTGGAGACCCACTCACCCGGATTGCTCTGGGTGCTCTGGAGGAAGTGTAGCTAACCTCTTTATTTGGGGCTCAAGGTGCAATGTATACGAAGCTCATGGAAAGCTGCCTCCAGCACTTCTAAAGAAGAGGCCTACAGGAGCAGTCACCACTACCACGTGGGTTCCCTAAATAGTCTCTTCTTATTAACATTTTTTCTGGGACTGAATAAATGCTGATATGGAATGAGGAGTTTGAGTGTCTTTAAAATAAGTACCATTATTATATAATATGACACAGTTTATCAGTAAGCTCTGAAAACCTATTTGAAAAGAAGGTTTAACCAGGAAGGAAAACCAGGTTCCAGGAAAAACACACTCATTTTGGCAGGGCTGAGTGCTATCTTATTATCTGTCTAATTATCAGTAACACGGAAGGGCAGGCTTTTGACTTTCACGGCTGGTAACCGGAGCTGTGAGGATCCATGGGTAATCTACTTGACTGGGGAGGCAGTAGGCCATTTTTCTTGGAATAGTGTATAGTGTAATCGATAGTTACTTAAATATTTTAAAAAGTATTAGCATTGCTGGGCGTGGTGGTGCACACCTTTAATCCTAGCACTTGGGAGGCAGAGGCAGGTGGATCTTTGTGAGTTCAAGGCCAGCCTGGTCTACAGAGTGAGTTCCAGGACAGCTGGGGCTACAGGGAGACCCTGTCTCGAAAAGACAAGAAATAAAAGTATTAGTATTATATGTGTGTACATGCTATTTGTGTATGTGTGTGCATGCTGTGTGTGTGTGTGTGTGTGTGTGCGCGTGTGTGTGTGCGTGTGTGTGTCCATGCCAAGGTGTATGCATAGATGTGAGAGGACACATTTTGGGAATTTTACCTGTCTATCCATGGTGTCAGCCCCAATAGCTATTTAATTCTACATTTATTGCTTACCCACTGTGTGCCAGGCAGAGAAGCAACTTAATGAAGTCAGGATATTTTACTGGAGAGATATTTTATGTGCTTCTTATGTGCACAAATTTGTGTGTTCTGTTACTTCCTGTTTGATTTACCTAATCTTATTTTTTTTTTTATTTGTGAATGGGATTCAATGGTAATTGAGTGAGATAACCAAGATCCAGTAAAACAAATGTTGCATGTGCTCTCTTTATCTGTGGATCCTAGCTCTGAATCTTAAGATGTGAGTACATATCCTGACATTACCACAGAAGCCAGGGAGATAGAAAGAGACCATGGCATAGGAAGGGAGAAGAATGAACTGGACAGTAGGTCACAGGTGTATCAAGGGGAAAATGGAAAAAATGGGGCCATTATCCAAGGGGGGGAGGATAGTAAAAGAGGAATGGGAAGAAGGAGAGATAAAGAACATTAAGGGCATCTGAAAAAGCCTAGAAAATGTATCACTTATTAGCGAACATAAAAATACATGTAAAGGGGATTTTTTCAAATCATCTTTGGTTTGCTCTACTGTTTTATGGATCACTTTACATGCTAGTCTAAGTCACTTAGATCTGCCAAAGCCTCTCCTACTTCATAAAGATCCTGCCACACTAAATGACTTAGCAAAGCCATAAAGCTCCACACCAGTCTCAAGATCCCTGCTGAATCAAGTTCTTCTTTAAGTCTCTGGTGAATGCAGTCTTATCTGGCCCAGTGAATTAGGCATCAAGCATTGTTTTCCTTATACTAGTTCTCTCTCAATAGTGCCTGTCCTTCCTCTATTGTCCCCCAGCCCCTGACATCCATGGAAACATCCTCAGGCAATGACCAAGTATCTCTAATGGCTTGTACAGGCCAGTCCATCAGGGACTATTTCCTCCTATACCACCTCAGGTTATGCAGCCTGTGTCTCAAGGAGGGATGGGAGGTTATATTGCTCAGGTATTCTGCCTTTTCAGTAGTTAAACTAATTCCATCTCCTCCTATGTCCCACAGCCTCACAAACTGGGTAGTGAGGGGCTTCTTCATCGCCTGTTTGAAATCTTCCCAAGTTCCAGCAGCTCCAGTCCTGAGTGTTATCTGATTACCATAGTCTCTCACCAGACCATTGTTAAAGCCTCCATCAGCATGTTGAAATATGGATTTTCCCTTTGTTTTTTTAAAGATTAAACCAGAGGAGCTTCTTCAGCTTCCTAGGTCGCTCTTCTCATCACTATCTGCCTTCTCCCACAGGTTCCAGATTGTGGGGTCCCAGATGAGCCTTGGATCATCGATCTGATCTGGGCTGTCTTCCCCTTCTGGCCCCCTAGCCATAAAAAAATGGCAAGGTAACACCTCTATTTCTTTTTGTTTATTTATTTATTTTTTGGTCTTTTCGAGACAGGGTCTTCCTGTAGCCCCAGCTGGCCTGGAACTCCCTCTGTAGACCAGGCTGGCCTTGAACTCACAAAGATCCACCTGCCTCTGCCTCCGGAGTACTAGGATTAAAGGTGTGTGCTACCATGCCTGGCTTTCTTTTTGTCTTTTACCCAGTTTATTGGCAAGTTCAGAGGCCAGTACGGAAAAGGCCAGCTTCATGCCTTTCTAGCTGCAATTTCTCTCTTACACCTTCATTGTCTCTCTGGCCTACTGCCTCAGTTGGGACAGAGCTCTTATTGCCCATAGGAGCAGCCAGACTGCCTCTGTAGTTTGTAATCCCAGGGCTTGTAATGTCAGCTCTAGACCTTCAGCTGTTCTCAAAGCACCTCCCTACTCACATGGTGGACCCCAGTGCTCAAGCAGACCTGCGACTTCATACCATCTACAAGAAGACCGACTGCCATCATGGATCTCTCCACTGATGTTGTTCTCTTAGGTGGCATCAACCTAGTAACATATTTCACTACCCACTGTACTACCCATACCATTGCTACTATCCCCACCAGCTTCCCAAGTCAAAATGTCCTCTTCCAACACTCTCCCCTCATCCAGCTTCTCTTTGGTTGTTGGTCTCTTTCTCCATATCAGAGTCATTATAATTTTTCCCAAACCATCCTCAGCTTTGTTGTATTCAGGTCGACTATGCCAATTGAAAGGTAAAATTCCTTCTGGAAGCTGTAAACAATGTTGCCCTCCCACCTCGAATCCTACAACAAAAGGAGGATTGTTTTCACAAAACTGTAGTCTGGGAAACCAGTGAGTTTACTGGACTTACAGAGCAATGGGTGAAGTTTACTGACAGAAGTGTGGGTGCTCCCCACCCAAGGCAGCATTGGAATGTCTTCATTGACATGAATAGTGACTCTCCAACAGCTGCCCCAAATAGGAAGAGATCCTCCCTGATGGCTTCCTCAGCTTATATACCATTAGTCCCGCCTCCTGATCTAAGTAGGGCTGCTGGTTGGTTGGAGGGCATGGCAGACTCTCCCTGCCCTACCTTTTTTTGTGGAGGGTAACGGTCAACAAGATTAGTTGCCATGATCCTAGGCAGCGAGTTTAACCAACTTTGGGAAGAAGGCATCTGTCCATGGTCTGTGTTTCGGAAGGACAGTCCTATGCGATAGTATGAAATTCAGGGGAAGCAAGGGGAGAGAGGTGGGTGCAAATGATGCAAGTGCAGTGTTCATTATGAAATTTTCAAAAATTGAAAAAGAAAAAAGAAAAAGGTAAAAGTAAATACAGACATATTTCAATCAAGATTCTTACATTTCTATTCTGGACCTATCAAAAGAGTGCTTTGTAATAGGAATTTTACGGCAAAAGCCTTGGGCTCAGCAGCCACACTAGGCTGGGCTCAGCCAACCGTCAGAACATGCCCATTAAAGAGGTAAGGATTGGTAAAAGAGGGAAAGAAAATTTAAGCAGCATGCATTGGGAATAGGAACAAATAAAGGCACACAGTGACCTCACCCACCAAGGTGACAGAAGTGTGGGTGCTCCCGGGGACCCAAGGCCGGAGAACATAGTTCAATAGTTCTGGTGCAGATGTGTTTCCACCTGTGGTAGTTTCAGCTCTGTTTCTGCAGGATGGACCAATAAGAAGTATTTCATCCATTAATCAACCAGTCAGTCCCTGCTAGAGGGAACAGACTGATGTGATATTTTTCCAAGAGGATCTGCTCCAAGATGCAGCCTTTTCATGATAGATATCTGTTCTTGCAGGTGGTCTATCCTACCCGGGAGCCTTTCTGTTGCTGGAATTTAAGGAGACTGGAGGTTTTATCCTTAATGGATATGGGATAAATGAAGACCACTGGTTTCTAGAGAGTCTTTAAGTGAATTACATGCCTGTGTGCATAGGTCAGGTGGTCCACAGTAAGGGAGACAGACATAAAATGAAGGGAGAGCTTCTTGCCTTTCATTCTGTTTTTATATCGGGTGGGTCCGAGCCAGGAGTCAATGCTTTTTATCAGAAGCAGCTTTTATCTCCCTGCTACATCTTACTGCTCTTGCTTCCACCTAAATTGAAGAGTATTTGCAGCAGAGAATGTAGCCAAATATTATTTCTGGTAAAACTACCGAATCATGGTTTACTGGATGTGATTCTACATATCTTAGATGTTCTGTTCCCAAGACGTACATTTCAGTTATATTGAGGAATTATTTAGAAATCAGTTTTCTATTTGGGGAAGGAAATATTCGATATTGCTGGCCAGAGGCTTCCGTCTGCACTCTGTACAATATACAGTAGTTACCGTATTGATGCCATTCAGATATCCTTCAATTAGGGTTCTGGGAGGGTGAGGGGGCGGCTTTCACCTAAGATGATACGAGGCCATGTTTTAAAGCCAGAGTACTTTTTCCGCCCCTTATCAGGGTTTCATTTTCCTGAATATTTTCCCCATTATCTTTTTTTTTTTTTTTTTTGTATGTGTATGAGTGTACTGTCTGCATGTAGGTTTGTGCACCCGTGTCGTGCAATGCCGCGGAATTCAGAAGAGGGTGTCGGATTCCCCTGGAACTGGAGTTCTCCTGGTATTGGAGTTTCAGACGGTTCTCAGCCGCCATGTGGGTGCTGGGGATCGAACCCAGGTCCTCTGTAAGAGCGGTCGGCGCTCTTAACTGCTAGGCCATCTCTCCAGCCCCTTCCCCATTATCTTTTAAAGTGGGAACAAACTCTGTCTTCATTATGAGGTATTTCATATAGTCCCTCCTTTCCTTTATCATGTGTGTACGGATGCAGCAGAGTGAAGTAATTAAGAATGTCATCTTGGGGGCTGACTGCCTAAACCGAATGCTGCTCTCAGTACTCCTTAGAGATGATATTGAGCGGCTCTATGCTTTGGATTTCTTCTCTTTAAAAACAACCGTGTCCCATTGAAGATGGAGGGGACAACCAATGAATTACTAAGATCTTTAGGATTATACCTAACACAATTGTTTATAATGTTAGCTATCTTTATCTAAGGTGTTCTGAGAGAAACAAACAACCCTTGTATCAGAGGATTAAGTGCCTGGTTAGAGAAAAGAGAGCCCTATTGAAGCCAGATGGGTGGCTCATATCTTTAATCCCAGTACTTGGGAGGAAGAGGCAGGAAGGTCTTTGTGAGATCAAGGCCAGCCTGGTCTACATAGCTAGTTCCAGGCCAGCTGGGGCTATAGGGAGACCCTGTCTCAAAAAAAGAAAACAAAAGAACAATAACAAAAAAGACGTTTTGGGAATCCCAGAGGCCTCTGAAGAATAGGACGTTACTTCTCCATTCCCTGCATCTCATGCTTACACATCTCACCTTCATCTGGTGAAAAGTTCATAGATAACACACAGTGCTGATTGTGGCTAGAGACCTGGAGGGTATTCCCAGTTGTCCTTACTATGATAGACTGGCACGATCTATGAAGTACATTCTTTAGTATCAGCTCCTCCTGCTTCAAGCCCTTGAGCCCCATCTTCCCTAGATGGATGTAGAAACTTCATGATTCCAGATAAGCCTCTTTCCTTGCTCAGGCTGGATAAGTCCAAGGCAGTTTCTTGTCACTAATGACGTACCAGACATTTACAGCACTAAGTTATCATCAGGTTGGATACTTTCCTTCATCCTTCAGTATACTTTTAAATATTGCTTACCTCAATTTTTCTTGAAATGGAGAAAATTGTTTTTTTAAAAAAGAAAATATTACACAATGGAGAAGAACCAGAATATTTATGCAAATAGCACTTCTCAAAGCATTCTATATGACAAGTAGTCCTTCAAAGCTGACACTGAAATTTTTCTTTCTAATTTTTTTTTGGACAGGAATAGACTTTTTTATGATGAGGAAATTGAACAGTTTTGAGAACTGAATACAAAAGTGTGAGTCTTCTTCAGATTCTGTCATAAGTAGTGACACCTAATATTTTGATAATCTTCTTGGCTTTTCTCTTCAGAAAAAAACAACAACACAGCTTTGATTAAAAATGTTATAATTGCATTTCTTTTTTAACATCTCAAGATATGTTTTAATTCTCATTATTTCTATTGTGTTAAGTTCTATCTTCCTCACAGTATGCAAAGAACTTAAAATTCATTTATTTTGCATAGATGGTGATTTCCAAACTAACAAAGCAATGAGTTTTTAGAAGTTTCAAGGATTTTAAAATAAGGGTTCTAGAAGAAGGAATAAAAAGAAAGGGAAGAACAGACTGTTATGTACTCTTCTCAGTCAAAGACAGAATTGTAGTGTTTTGAGAACAATGAAATGTCAGCTTTACTCACCTAATCATCTTATTTCAACTTAAAGGCACAAAGCCCAGGCAGTTTTATATCCCTTGTGCAACATTTTACTCTGTGTTACTTCACTATTTTGTTGAATTTCCCTGCCAGGATTCCCCAATTTGGGGGGGGGGGTAGGGCACACAAGTTCTGATTTCTGATAGTATGTGTAAGTAGAGGGGTTTCCTGAGTGTATTGTCTATATAGACATGTGTACCTGTGTTTTGCAATGCCTGAAGAGGTCAGTAGAGGGCATTGGATCCCCTGGAACTGAAGTTAAAGACAAATGTTAGCTGCTGTGTGGGTGCTGGGAGTTGAACCCCGGTCATCGGCAAGAGCAGACAGTTCTTAATTGCTGAGCCATTGCTTCAGCCCTGAAATATACCTAATTACAATCGAAAAGTGTGGCTTGTTGACAAGTGTGAAAATTTCAGAAATTGACTCTAGTTTTTTTTTTTTTTTTTATTTTGTTATTGTATTTTTTTTTATTGTAAGGTTGTGGTTTCTGATAGCACATGTGAATAGAAGGTTCTGGAAATGCAACAGTATTAATACTTATAGAAATGTCAATAGTTGACCAATTTAGCATAACATTTCATTGTTTTCTGATATATTGTAAGCCATGGAATCATGGCTAGATCTTCACATGGAAAATTACTTGAATATTAATGTTTTCAGGATGCTTCTCAAAATGACTTTAAATGCACCCATTGTACTAGAGAAAACCAATTTCTAAAACCCCCACATCATTAATATACTGACAGAGTTATAATGTATGGAACTTTTAAAATTATAATTATAATGCAAGTTGTTCACCTTGGACTGTGTAGTTTTGACTAGAGTAACTGTACCTAGTACGTAAACTTCAAACTTCAGCTAGCTGCTGCACATTTGCTGTCACACAGTCCATGCTGGCATATGTCAATAATCATCGGCAGACCTTACAAACAGTTCTCTTGGTGTCTGTTGAGTAATATGGAAAGCATATACTTATGTGAAATAACAAACCATTTCCAAGCCAGTTGTACCATGTTGCATTCTTATTAACAGTACTCTCATGAGACTTCTTGGGGGATGGAGAGATGTCTCAGTGGCTGAGTGTGTACTGCTCTTGTAGAAGGTCAGAGTTCAGTTCCCAGTACCTACCACTGCCTGTATCTCCAGCTCCAGGGGATCCAATGTCCTCTGCTGGCCTCTATGTGCTGTGCATGCATACACACAATACAAATACTTAAACAATACAAAATAAATCTTTAACAAACAAGCAAATAACAGTACGTGAGAATTCTAGTTCCTTTGCATCCTCTCTAGGATTTCATACCAGCACTGGCAAGGGGTCCTTCCTACATTCTAGACACATACTGGTATCCTGTTGTGGTTCCAACTTTCATTTTCCTGATGACTAATGATAGTAAGACTCTTTCTGTGGTTATCTGCTGTTTATTATCTTGTTTTGTAAGATCTTTAATTAGACAGTTGGCTATTTTGATTGACTTTGTATTTTCATATTGTTGAATTTTAAGAATACTAAAATCTGTTTTCTATATGCTTTTTTTCTTCCTGATTTTTTCCATATTCTTCTTAAAAATAATATCTTTATTAGGGATGGAGAGCTGGCTCAGGGGTTAAGAGCACTGTCTGCTTGTGCAGAGGACCCATGTTCGACTCCCAGCACCCACATGTCAGCTAGCAACCATCCAGGAGATCTGATGCTTTCTTCTGACCCATAGGGCATCGCACAATATAGGCTCTCTTACCCACAGTTTATTAAGTTTCATGATTTGGTCATTCTTTACCTGTTGTATCTAAGAACATTTTGTCTCTTCAAAGAAAAAAAGAATATTTCTCATATTTTCCAGAATCTTTATATATTTATATTTTATACTTATGTCTATGGTTCACTTTTAATTAATTTTATGAGGATTTATGAGTATTTCATGGATGGATGAGTGAAGCAAGTTAAAGATCTTTGTTTTGTGTATGGACATATAATTGTTCTACCAATATTTGCAGAAATGCTTCTTTTATTTCACTGAATTGACTCTGAACTTTTGTTAAATTAATTATTGATTAATTAATTTTTCTATTTTGGTCCATTGATTTACTTTTGTATTCTTTCACCTATACACAGACTCTATCTACCTATCTATCTATCTATCTATCTATCTATCTATCTATCTATCTATCATCGACCTGCCTACTTATCATCTATCTATCTTCAATCATTTATCTGTCATTTAGTTGGGATTTTTTTGTTTTTGAGACAGGGTGGCCTTGTAGCTCCAGCTGGTCCAGAACTTACTATGTAGACCAGGCTGGCCTCAATCTCACAGAGATTTGCCTGCCTCTGCTTCATGAGTGTTGAGATTAAAAGTGTGTACCATCATGGGCAGCTACAGTATATTTTAAAATTTTGTTTTTAATGTGTGTATGTGTATGTATGATTGTGTGCAGCATGTGTACAGCCAGAGGCCAAAAGAGGATGTTAAATTCCCTGGAACTGGATTCACAGGTAGATAAGAGCTATGGACATGGGTGCTGAGAATTGAACTCTAGTTTCCCTGAAGTATGTCAAGCTCTTAACCACTGAACCATTTCCCCATCCTGAATAATATCTTAATCACTGTAGCTTTCTATGTCTTGCTCAGGTATTCTGAGAATTTTTTTTTCAGATTATTCTGGCCTTTTTAGTCCCTTTGCCTCTCTTTATATTTGAGAATCACTTTATTGATATTTTAAAAACTCTTGTTGCTTGATTGCATCTTTGGTGCATTCTATCAAATTTGTAGATCATTTGAACAGAGTTGCCATCTTAACTCTGCTGAATCTTTCGATTTAGAAGCATGCATATTTCTCCAGCTATTTAGATCTTCTGTAGCTCCTCTCATCAATTTCCCCCGTTCTCAGAACATACATTCTGGCAATACTCTATTAGATTTATTCCTATGTATTTTGGTTTTTGTTGTTATTGTAACAGCATTGTTTTCTTTGAATTTTGAATTAAACTGATACTGCTACCATATAAACAATACTGTATATATATGCTTATATATAGCAAACATGCTAGCTATGTTAGATTCTACTAATATTATTTATGTTTCTCATTTCTATGAAAATGCCTACTTGAGGTAACTTTAAGGAGGAGAGGTTTATTTTGTTCTGAGCTGCAGTCTATTTTGTCAGGGACGGCATAGCTGCAGTAGCTACTTATGGTGCGAGGCACCTTTTACATTAGGGCAGCAGTCAGGATGTAGAGAGAGCTGGGCAGGAAGTAGAACCAGCAGAGAATCCTCAAGCCCAGTTTTTTTTTTTTTTTTGGTCTTTTCGAGACAGGGTCTCCCTGTAGCCCAGCTGTCCTGGAACTCACTCTGTAGTCCAGGCTGGCCTTGAAACTCACAAAGATCCACCTGCCTCTGCCTCCCAAGTGCTAGAATTAAAGGCGTGTGCCGCCATGCCCGGGAAGCCCAGTTCTTACGGCTTTACTTTTGTTAGGCATGTTCCATTTCTAAAATGTTCCAAAATGTTCCCCAAACAACATCACCAGTTGGGGACCAAGTGTACACACACACACACACACACACACACACACACACACCCCTATGTGGGATGGTTCACATCTAAACCACAATAATTAACAAAAATGTATACTAGAATAAAGACACATTCATTTTCTTCAAATGTGAATCTTTTAGTTTTTTTTATCTAATCGAACTGGTAAGAATTTCTAACTTAAAGATACAAGTTATAGTGAAAACAAACATTCCTACCTTGTTCTTAGTCCCAGGAGAAAGAAAGCCAATCTTTCATGGTTTCTTAAATTATTTTAATTACATTTATTTGGGTTTTTTTGTGTGTGTATATTTGTATAGGTGTGCACATGCCATGGCTTGCATGTGGAGGTCAGAAGACAACTTTCTAGAATTTTTTCTCTCCTTCTACCATGTGGTTCCCAAGGATTGAACTAAGGTCGTCAGGCTTGGCCACAAGCACATTTACCCACTGAACCATCTTGGCAGCCCTCAGAGTAAATTTTGAAGTTAGTCACAGATTTAAAAAAAAAAAAGCCCTTTACTGGGTTAACAATGCTTTCTTCTTTTCCAGATTTTCTTAAAGAGCATTTTATTTTTAAAAATCAAGAACAGATGATATTTTAAATGTTTTGTTTCTTCTTTAAGAATGTCATATATGCATTCTGATCATATCCCTCATCCCCCCACCATATCCTCTGTGGTGGTTTGAAAGAGAGTGCCCCCTATAGGCTTCAAGCATTCAGACATTTTGTCCCCAGTTGGTGGTGCTGTTTTGGGTGGTCTTGGAAGGTGTGGCTATGCTGGAGGAAGTACATCACTGGGGGCGAGCTTAGTGAGTTTAACAAGCCTTGCAAGCTCCAGTTGCTCTCTCTTGTGACTTCCTGTACTCATTGGAGATGTGAAACTTGGCTTTCTGCTCCAGCCTCAGCCACCATGCCTCCTGCCACAATGGACTCTAATTCCCTGGAACCATCAATTGTCAGCTCAAATAAACTCTTTCTTTTATAAGTTCCTTTGGTCATGGTGGTTTTGTCACAGCAACAGAAAAGTGACTAATATAGCCTACTCTCAGCTTCATGTTTTCTCTCTCTCTCTCTCTCTCTCTCTCTCTCTCATCTCCCTCTCTGTCTCTCTCTGTCTCTCTCTCTCTGTCCAGTTAGTGCTATCTCTATTTTGGGTGTAGAGTCAACTTCTATACCATGGGTAGCCCACTTGGGCCACATCCCTGAAGGAAACTGTCTCTCTCTGTGTCTCCAAGCAGCCATCAACTGCCTTCTACTTTTCAGCTAGAGATGAGAAATTGTGAACACCTGCCTGATCATACTGGGATTTTGATTGGCTTGATCTTCTGTAGGTCTTGTTCTCACAACCACAGATGTGGGTTCATGAGTGCAACAGGCTTGTCATGTCTATAAGGCACTGTTTGGCTCCAATGTTCTCCATCCTCTGGCTCTTATTGTCCATCTGCATCCTTTTCTAGGATGTTCTCTGAATCCTGGGGATACAGGGTGTGATATAGATGTCCCATTGGGTTCAGTGCTCCATTTTGACTTGCATTTTGACTAGTTGTGAGACTCCATATTAACTGTTGTCCACTCTAAAAAGAAACTTCGAGCTGGTACTGACCTGGAAGCTTCTTCCCTACTTCATAGCTTTCATAGTGCTATAAAGTGATATGCAGGGTACTGGGAGAAAAAGTAATCAATAGTGTTACTCAACTGTGAATTCTGTGAGCCGTAGTAATGACTGGCCTGGCAAGATATGTCCACCAATGCAATATTGGCTTGAATGTTATGAGAGTAATCCACCACTTTCTGATTGGATTTAAGGCCTGCTCCACAGGATGGGACTCATCCAAAGTGATGTAAATACAAGAACACATCACTGAGAAGGTCATAGGCCTAGAGCAGGAGCTATTAATATTACTATTACTATTACTATGGATGCAGTATTAAATTCCCTTCTATGTACTTATCTTTATACCCATATATTAGTGCAGCTCTCAGCCTTCATTCAAAAAGAAGCTTTTGAAGTGATGGTGGGTAATACAGGGACTCACAGTTGCATAATGATATTTCATCACACCCCTTTTCTATATATGATTTTTTTTTTTGGTCTTTTCGAAACAGGGTCTCTCTGAAGCCCCAGCTGTCCTGGAACTCACTTTGTAGACCAGGCTGGCCTTGAACTCACAAAGATCTGCCTGCCTCTGCCTCCCAAGTGCTAGAATTAAAGGCGTGCGCCACCACGCCCGGCTATCTATATATGATTATATGGTACTATATGGTATTGCTTCTTTACTGTGCTAATGTGGTGAATTATGTTGATATTCACATGTTGAATCAATCCTGTATTCCTGACATAAACCTCATTTGTTCAGGTACCAGGTGCCACAGTCTAGCTGTGGGGATCCTAAAACCTGAGTGGGAAGGGGAGGGTGAAAGAAAAAAAGACACAGACACAGCTGGGATCAGGAGGGCCTGCAGGATGATGAGCAGGCAGGTGCTTTATTGCAGAATTACAATGTTTTTATACCTTGTCTCAAAGCAGGAAAATCTTACTATAGAAATATAGCACAAAACCACAAGTTCCTGGGAGCCTCACACTTTCATTAATCACATGCACTTGCATCAGCAGTACCCAAGCAGAACCTCTAAGACAAAGGTATGTGCCTGGGAACAGTTTCATTTATCCTATGTAATTGTATAAACTAAGTGGCATCTAAGTAGAACTACTAAGAGAAAGACATGTACTTGAAGACTGATTATGAAAGAACGATCTGTACAGATTCAGCCCCGGGTCAACTAGCATAGGTCTTACCAATATCCTATTAGCTGTTCTCTGAAGGTTGAACTGCCTGTGTCCCAAACCTAGGTTAGCCAGGATAGGCCTTGCCAATATCCTGTTGGCTGCTCTTTGGGGTGTGGGGGGGTACCCTGTACCTGGCAGCCCTGAATACTTAGCTCCCAACATGTTCCCACTTTTAATTTTTAAATACAAGCTGAGTAATCTGGGCCTGTGTGGTGTCCAACTCATGGCAGAGCTGAGAGTTGCAACAAAAAACAATATTCCTTTCAAGAAAGATCAAGACTTGATCCTACACAATGCATGTTCATAACTGCTCTATGAGTCACCTTACCATTAGATATCTGCTCTGTCCTGTCTGCACTAAACAGGGTGCCATAAAGAAACAATAAGAGTCTCCCAAAGACAGGTCTGTTCTTTTTTTTTTTAAATACATTTTTTAAAACTTTAATTAATTAATTAATTAATTTTATGTGTATGAATGTACTGTCTGCATGTAGGTTTGTGCACCCATGTCATGCAATGCTGCGGAGGTCAGAAGAGGGCATCAGATTCCCCTGGAATTGGAGTTTTCCTGGAATTGGAGTTACGGACGGTTCTCAGCAGCCATGTGGGTGCTGGGATTGAACCCAGGTCCTCTGCTAGAGCAGTCAGCGCTCTCAACCACTAGGCCATTTCTTCAGCACAACAGGTCTGTTCTTTAAAACTGCCCTTAAATCAGATATCTTAGTAAATCAAAATGCAAAAACAATTAAAATTTAAATAAACCAGAATCTAGGAAAAGTTTCCAAATCAGTAGCACAGCCTTCCACCTGACACCACAGTTAGCACTGGAGATGCTGCTGACCCCAGGACTCGAGTCTGCAAGTGTAATTCCCAGTTATCCTACCTTCCTTTAGCTCTTTCCTACAAGAATCCAAATTTTCCAGTTTTTCCTGGTGATGAAGAGGCTGTTATCAAACAATATTATTTTTAATCCCTCACAAAAGCACAGGCTACATACACAAAAAGGACATTTTTATTTTTACATGAATCCTGGCTAAATCTGGAGGATTCTTAATTATTTTAGGTCATGGTCCTGTCAAGGATCATGCTAAGATTAGAATATGATGCAACTGTTTTAACATAATTAATTAGTCTGAAATGGTGAACTTCTGCTTGAAACAGTAAATTTCTGCTCAAAACAGTAAACTTCTGCATTGAAAATTTTAAAAGAGACTGAGAAAAAGATGAAAAACATGTTTGGCAGAAAACATGAGCTCTGGTGGGGTGTGGGGGGCAAGGAAGGGGGAATTGGTCTAGACTTGATTGGAAATTTTGTATGAAATGCACAAAGCTTCAGTAAAAATTGGCTTTGAAAAAATTTTTAAATGTTATTGAAGCATATGCAGTTACATTATCTGTTTTTTTAAATGTTACCCACTCCTAATATGGCAGAAGCATGGAAACAATGTTTAACTGATTCTCTAGCCCTAGCTATAGCAATTAAAAATCCAGAGTAAGTGTCAATAATAACAGGAATCTACCTTAGCCATCCAAAAGGGAAAATATGGGTGACATCCATTTGCCAGAGTCTTCCTGGGTGCAGGCCATGAGGTTAACTCCTGTGGACAGACAGGGTGGAATTGTTGAAAATTACCACAAGAGCAAATTATTTGACGGGCTTGTTCATGGGTAATGTGAAACTGGTGACAGAGCATAGCAGACTGATGATGGATAGCGTGTGAGTCAATAGCCTGTTGTATTAATAATAATAGGAGCATCTAGAGGAGGGGTTAGTTGGTCCACCAAGTCCTTGTCCTCCAATAGAGGGCCAGGAAGGCCACTATCAACTCTCATATGTTCAATGAACAATGGATAAGAACGTTAGTGGAGTGTTTGCTGTCTAGTAACAAATAAATGATAGTGTTCTTCATCCTCAGTCCATTTTATCAAGGCTCCAGGGAGATGTCTTACAACATGAACTGCATAATGACTGTCAGCATGTATATTACAAGCTTCAGGGTTAAGGAGCAAAGCCTTCTAAGCTGCAAAAAATTTAATCCATTGAGTAGACTTAGCTAAAAAAAAAAAAAAAAAAAACAAAACTTTTCCTCACTCTTTATGACAGTAGCTACCTGAACTGGAACCATATAAACACAGTGGGTACCTATGTGTTTATAGATGGTGTGGAAGGGGTGTGGAAGCAACCACTCAGGGTAGAATAAAAGTATGAAGGCAAGCAAATGGTAAAAGTCTATTAGAAGGGTGACTAGTAGAAAATTGTCCCGAAAATCCCATTACTGCGATCTGCCAGGGATTAGAGTGTTTCCAGAGCTGAAACAGATTTTCATTAGAGTAACAATGACTAATGATAGATAGCAGGATCATGTCCCCAAACCTGAGCATCTGTGCTGGCCTCAAGTTATCAGTTGACAAATTAATTCTAAATATGAGATTATAACCTTTTTGACTATAGAGGGTAGGAAAACCCAATCCAAAGTTCCATGATCCTGCCATACAACAGCTGTGTGAAGTAAGAAGGAGAATAAGAGAAATGGACTTATGGGGTCAACTCTACTGAGTTGTGCTTGATTAATGGCTTCTTCCACTAATGATGGAGCTTGGGAAGCTTAGGGGTAAATTTTTGATGTGAAATTGGATCTGCATTTCCTCACAAAGTCTGTGAGTGGTTAGTTTTAGGGAAGGTCTTAAACAGTTAATATCTTCTAGGGGTTGTGGATATCATTAAGTGTGAGCAAAGTGCCCTTTAGTAGTTGTAGCCACTGTGAATGAATAATGCCATTTGTTATAATGTATTCTAGGTAGGAAAATGGAGAAGTTTGTTGAATCTTTGCTGGAACTATTATGAGACCGGTCTGTTTTAAAAGGTCCTGTAGAAGCGAATAACTGTCAGTTAAAGTGGACAGGTATTCAGAAGCAAGGAAAATTTATCCATATAATGTATAAGCATTACGCGAGGAAAGGTGTTGCTTAAGGAGGCAGGAATAGCAGCAATATATCTCTTACATAAAGTAGGACTATTAGCCATTCCTTGAGGTAGGACTTTATACTGAAAGTGAGACACTGGTTCCTGAAATGTAAAGACGGAAAACTAAAGGCAAAGTAAGGAGGATCTTGTGGGTTTAATGGAATAAATGAATGCATCCTTAAGATCTAAAATTATAAGATAACAACTAAGAGGAATAGCAGTTGGAGTAG
Organism: Rhizomys pruinosus; assembly: GCA_009823505.1. Lineage (NCBI taxonomy): Eukaryota > Metazoa > Chordata > Mammalia > Rodentia > Spalacidae > Rhizomys > Rhizomys pruinosus. Next base: position 134,316 of record VZQC01013352.1, on the reverse strand, counting down.
GTAGCCCAGGTTGTAAAGGACCCACTAGTTCCATAACTTGATTGACAGCTCTAAGATCCTGTAGCAACCACCATTTTCCTGATTTTTTCTTTACTATAAAAATAAGAGTATTCACTGGGCATGCTGGCACATGCCTTTAATCCTAGCACTTGGGAGGCAGAGGCAGGTGGATCTTTGTGAGTTCAAGGCCAGCCTGGTTTACAGAGTGAGTTCCAGGACTGCTGGGGCTACAGGGAGACCCTGTCTTGAAAAAAACAAAACAAAACAAAACAAAAGAGTATTCCGAGGACTTGTGGAAGGTTCTATATGCTCTGTTTGTAACTGTTCTTGAACTAACTCATGAGGAACAGTTAATTTATCCTTAGATAAGGGCTTTCTGATCCATGTAGACTGGTTTTGAATTAGTCCACAGGATAGCATCTGCATGTCTGGGGGAAGGAGATATCAGTGGCCTATAGATAAAATGAGCCCCTCCCCTCCTTGACCAGGAGAGGGCCCTAAAGAATCCCCTGTGGTTTACAGAGATCCTTTCTTGGGTCATATCCCCATTGTAACATCTGCTTGAAAACAGTGGTGAAGGGACAGAGACCATGACATCCATCTGTGACAACACATCTTTCTGGCCTTCTCCAGAGCCTTCAGCAGGGCTTTCTGTAAAGGTGAAAGAGTAGTATTGTTCCCAAGATCCTTAAAGGGGCCGCTGCCTGTAAAATGCTGAGTCTGTTTCTTGTTATACCGAGGCTCAGTGACAGTGACAGCAAAGGGAAATGTTCTCACGTTTACTCGTTCTGTCAAACTGAGGGAGTTCATCCTCCTCTCAGATTGCACAGCAAGTGAAAGCAACTCAAAATGATCCTCTATTTTATGGGATTTTGCATCCTTTTCTGGGAAAATAGGGATCTGAAAAGCGTTATGTTCAGAAGAGGCAGGTTTAGAATAATTTGACAAGTTGTGAGTCGACCTCATGCTGAGGATCAAGGCAATCACAGATGAGATTCCACAAAGCAAAAGCATCACCTGGAAAAGCTTGAGGACCTGGAAGCCCATATTAATCTTTTAATTTTTTACCTACTTTTTCCAAAATTTCTAAGTCAACAGTCCACTCTTCAGGAAACCAGGGTCAAATTTCCTGCAGAAAATCTAAAAAAAAAGTTCCAAGTGGTGAGGTGCCACATTACAAGAGTGAGCGAGAAGCAAAGAGCAAAGCATTTAAAAGAGTGCGCTCCATTTGATTTTACTCCTGACTGTTTATTTTACTCCTGACTATTCTCTTGACAATCCTCTTACCTGTCAGCTCTCTATTTTATATTTAATATTTTCCAGACACTCACTCTTCCGTACTGAGACTCCGTGTTCGTATTCGGGCACCAAGTGCTGCAGAACAACTGCAGGGATCCTAGAACCTGAGTGGGAAGTGTCAGGGATTAGGGAAAAAGAGACATAGCCACAGAAACAGCTGGGATCAGGAAGGCCTGATGACCAGGCAGGTGCTTCATTACAAAATTATGAAATATATTACAAAATTATAGAAATATAGCACAAAACCACAAGTTCCTAGGAACCATGTAGTTTCAATAACCACAAGTTTCGCTTGTCACAGTAGTTGCCTCAGCAGTACACAAACAGAACTTCTAAGACAAAGATATGTGTCTAGGAACAGTTTCATTTATCCTATGTAATTGTACAAGCAGCATCCAAGAGGAACTACTAAGAGAAAGGCATGTACCTGGAGACTATCAGAGAATGACTGTGCAGGTTTAGCCCCAGGTCAGCTAGGATAGGCCTTGCTAATAGCATGTTGGCTGCTCTCTGGGTGGGTGGGTGGGGGGCAGGAGCCTATACCTAGCAGTCTTGAATACTCAGCTCCCAATAACATATTATCTTCTTTTGTTTTGCTGAATCCAACTTCCTATTAGTTGTATATTTTTATATCTGTATTCAGAATGTACATTAGTGTGCTGTTTCTTTTCATGCAATATCTTTTTACTTGCCTTAGTATCAGGATAATATTGTCCTCATAAATGAGTGCCCTTCCCCATGTCCAGGTTCATCACTGTAATGGAGGCTGCTCTGAGGGTGAAGCAATGAGAGTATGTGGACATTACATATATATATATATATATATATATATATGTAAAATAAGGAATTTATAATTAATGGTGGCAGAGTTTGAAAGACCGAGAGTGGGAGGGCTGATGCAGAGAACATGGGTATTTCAGCTGAAGCAGTCTCACAGAGCAAGACTTAGTCCCACTTTGCTCTGACTTTTTGTTCTGTTTGGGTCCTCAGTGAGTTGGTGATGCTCACCCACACTGGACAGTGCCATCCAACTCACAAATTCTATTTCTTCTAGAAATAGCTTCACAGACACACCCTGGAATGTTTAGTAATATATCTAGGCATCTCATGGGTCAATCATGTTGACATATAAAATTAATCAGCAGAATAGTAAAAGTGATTTTGCCACCTTATATTGCTGGAGTCATAAGGTCTTTTCTCCTCACACCTCTAGTCTGAGGAAAGGGTCTTTCTTAAGGTTTCATGCTCTTCTGCTACTGATGGTGTGGTTTTTGCCCAGGGTTGTGATTTAGAGAAGACAGATGAAAGAAAAACAAAACGGAAGCATGTGGTGGTCATCTAGTCTGGCCCTCTTCTTGGAGAATATATTTTCTAGTGTTTTCACCGACTACTGGAGGTTCAGATCTGGAATATGGATTAGTGGTGACACAGCCTGGAGGTAAAGGAGGAGACAGGCTCAGTTAACTCATTGCTCACTCATTCACTCTTCAAGTATTGACATTCTTTCTCATTCTTCCTATATTGTTTAATGTTTAGAATTGTCAGATAGTTTTACTTTGTATTTTCTTCAGGCTTCATGGTTGTAATCAATAGCAGACATAGGCTATCCTGGGCTTAATTTGTTTTGGATTATACCAGAATCTTAAAAGGAAGAAACACACATCTCTCTACAGGAAGAAATTTCTTTTTTTAATATATTTTTATTTTATGTGTATGAGTGTTTTGCCTACCTGCATGCCAGTGCACCTGTGTGTGCAATGCCTGTAGATGCCATAAGAGGGTGCTAGGCTCTCTGGAATTGGAGTTAAGGACAGTTGTTAACTGCCATGTGGGAGGTAGGAACTGAACCCATGTCCTCTGCAAGAGCGGCCAGTGCTCTGAATTAGTAAGCCATCACCCCAGTCCCTGAAATTTCTTTTCAGATGTTAATGGGTAAGGTAAAATCATGGCATATGTACAACTGCATCTGTTAGCAGTTAGTCCTGTTTTTAGTTACCTGGTGTAGATTGCAACCTGAGGCAGAAACTTGGGGTTACCCTTAACTTTTAGTTCACCTAAGAGCTGATTTCTGAAACTCAATGGCTCTCACGAAGAGGCAGTGAACACTGGTTTAGAACAGAGGCAACTGGGTGTTGGTTTGAACCCCTGTTCTTACACTTACACATGTACTTCATGCTGAGTCCTTCATTGAACCTTCAATTACCTCTGTTTCCATATGCAGAAGATGGGAATGATGTCATCAGTGATAAATTTTATGGAATTTGGTTTCAGGATTGAATTAACTACATGTAGAAAAGCTTTCATTTTCACTTTCATTTTCATTTCATCTCACCCTAGACATCTGTGTAATAGATTTATTTTCCACCATTAACATTCTTGTTCAAGCATAAATTTAAAACACTTAAGACAACATTATTCTGAGCTCCAAGGCTAAGAAAGCAAGCTTTTAGAACTTCAGGGTAAGAAGTAGGAGGTTTTAAGTCGTTTTTGCTGTACTTAAAACTTTCATTTAATGACACATTAGAAAGAAATTATAGCAGTTAAGGCAGAATTTAAAGGCAGGCAGGAAGTCAGAAGTTGATTTAAATGGTTTCTAGACTATAGGGCAAAGATCTTTCCAAGTTAGAGATCCTGATTCAGCCAGCCTAGGGAGAGTCCTAAGAATCTATAATTTTAAAGAACATACTTCACCATTTGGGTGCATTGGGAAGCAAACTAAATCAATACTGCTTTGTAACAGCATCTTGAAAGTTGATACGTTGAATGCTGTTTGAAGATGAATTACTCCTCTGTTTTTTAAAGACATCCCATTGCGATATCACCCAATAAGTCTAAGGGCAAAGGAAATAACTCAGATGGCTCTGACAGTAGTGCCAGTTACCCTCTCGGTAACTGAATCTTGCTTAGTAGGAAGCCACACCTCCAGGAGGAGGGTAACTGAGCCTGCCCCCACTTTGACTTTGTCCCTGACTGTACACTGCTGTCTGCTGCACTCTCTCAGATGTCTGTCCCACCACCACGACTTGACATTCTGACTTAAATTACCATTTCCTTTCCTAAGTTCATATCTAGGTGCTGTGCTTCTTTAAAGAAGACTGGATCAGAAGTCAAGAGACCTGGCTATCTTTTCACTTGCTGTAGGGTGGTTTTTGTTTACCAACTAGGTTAAAACTGCAGCTGCTCTACAAATTATATTGCTGCTGATTTCTAGGATCGTATTTTTTTTTTTTTATTATGGTCTGCTCTCCTTCCCTCTTTTTTAAATCTCTAGTCCTGAAAAGTGGATTAAAGTGCCCCTCATTATGATAAACTGAAAGCTCTTCCAGGATGTCACCATGTTGAGTGTTTGCCATTGGACATTAAATGCAGCTTAATTCCCAGATTGGCCAATTTGTGATTAGGTTAGGTTCCTTTTTAGATTCAATTGCCAGATGGCAAGATTGTTAGAAATTTTGCTCAGTCAAATCCTGTGGCATTTATTATTATGCCAACATCACAATCACTGGAACAAATAGCCTGTCTCTCAAATTAAGTTTTTAAGAGTTGGCCTGCACTCAGAGGACGGTAGTACCCTAGCTTTCTCCTGTGCAGATAGATCTCTCTTGTCCCTCCAACCTGTGCAAATGGAGCGGTCTGTGTCCTCACCCTGTGCTCTGGAACCCCGTTTCTCCCACTGTGTTCCAGACCACATTCCAAATGATTTATTTCTCCAGCTTTACTGAGGAAGTGCAAGTTCAAGTTCAGCTCCACATTTATCTCAGTAGACAACAGGGGCCTTTTCATCATTATTCATCTAAGGTCATGCATCCTTTCCCAATCTCCATTGTGTCCAATGGATATGGGTGTGTGTGTGGGGCGGGTAAACTGCTTGCTTGCAGCCCTCCCTTTTTTTTGAGACAGGGTCTTCCTGTATCCACTGCTGGCCTGGAACTCGCTGTGTAGACCAAGCTGACCTTGATCTCATAGAGATTTGCCTGCTTGTGCCTCCTGAGTGCTGGTATTAAAGGTGTGTACCAGGATACCTGATGCCAGTATTTTGATATGTTAATTCTCAAGCTTACTTGCATTCACTTATCTTTTTGGGTGGTGTACCAAACTGAGCTTTGCCAAGGAGATGCTCCATCCTCAGACCCAAGAGTGCATGGTTTTACAGGGGTTAATTAAAAGTCATTAGTCCAGATTATGCCCACTTATAAGTCATTCCTACAAAATCTTACTTGAAGACCATTCGGTTTTTATGTTTTTAGATTTAGTAATGTTACCCTAAAGATCTTTGCTACTATTTTAAAGTTTTCTGGTTACTGGGCTAGAACAACTAAGAATAGCAGTTACAGACAACTGGGAAGTAAGGACCATTCCTTTGTCTTGCATAACTGAGTAAACACTGTGTTCCCTGAAGTTTTCAGCAGGCAAGTGTGTAGGTCAGTCTGTGTATCATGCAGAGTGAGTGGACAGTTTATTTCCTATGGTGCTAAATTGGAGGGCGGTTCCTCTTATTTGTTAAAGGACTTTTGAGTAAGAGAGATAGTGTTGTCATTCCTGTCTGATTAGAGCAGAGGTTCACAAGAAGGGAATGTTGAATACTTTTAGATACAGTAGACAGAGAACAATTACCTCAATCTTTATAGCTCTTTTGTAGATAAACGAATGAAATTAGCTTCTGTTCCAAAAGCATTTAAGGAAATAGCTCATAGGAAGTCATAGAAATTGTAACCATTTAGGGAAAACATCTAATTCAAAGTTCTACCAATCATTGCTTGTGAGAGTTTCTTTTCATTGCATGTGTTGGATTCTTGTGATCAATTGTATTTCTGCAACCCAATCCTTACATAGGGGCTTTGCTATCAGGTTTCAGCTAAGAATTATTGATTCTTTGCTCAGATGTTCCATTTTTGGACTATTATGTTCACTATTTTGTGAGCAGTGGTTCATTGTTTTGTTTCTGAGACAGGGTTTTACTATGTACCCCTGGTGGGCCTGGAACTCACTATATAGGTCAGGCTGGCTTTAGACTCAGAGATCCACCTGTCTTTGTGTCCTGAGTGGTGTGATTAAAGGAGTGCAGCACCAGGCCTGGCAGATTGTTTGATATTTAAAGTAGTTATTACAGTTATGTACTTATTGTTTGATGAGTAAATCCACCCCTCCCTCTCCCTTCTCTTTTTACCATGGCTCCCTCTTCACGTTAGTTCCCTCTGTTCCCACTACAAAATTTCACTTTTATGTTCATTTAATAAAGACATAGGTGAGAAAACTGGTCAGGAGATAAACTCTCTGGCCTGGCCTGGATGAAGACCCAACATTCCAGTTTTACCAGGTTAATCACCTGGTTAAGGGACTACCCCTAGAAACCCCAGTTCACCTTAAGCCACCCTAAAGAGATAGGTGAGTAACTAGTGCTTTAATGAGATGGTGAACTTTTCCTGCCTGAAATCCTGGTGCCTATGGCCTGACAGCCGACATGCAGCTCCCTAAGTCTGAAGAAAAGCCTACTCTCCTCTTCTATCTCATTTCTAAGCATCCTTTCTCTCACACTTTGGGCTGCCCCAGCATTTTTTTTTTTACACTTTCTCTTCCGTTCCCTGCCTACCCTGTAGCTGCTATTGCATCCCAATGTGTCGACTTTCCTCCTCTCCACTGTTCTCCTCCTCCAGGCAGTGGCTGGGATTTACAGCTTGCCTGCTCTGAGGGTTTTTCTTTTAAACTCTAATAAAGCGTCCTTAAGCTTCTGTTTGAATCCATAAAGGGAAGCTTAAGGGCAGTTTTATTCTGATTTACTGCTGAAAACAATTCTGTTGTGGAGATGCCACAAGTTTAAAGTTTGTTTCTCTGTTGGTGGACTCTAGAGTTAGTTTTCTAATTAGCCATTGTGAACAGTGCTACAATAAACATTGATCTGCAAGGATCTCAGTGACATTTTCACTTGAAGTCTTTTGGGTAAACTCATATGGAGTAAATAGGAGAGGTATGGCTGGACCACATGGTAGCTGTCTTCCTAGCCTATTGAGAAAACTCCATACTGTCTTTCGTAGAGGCTAGACTAGTTTATAGCCTCACTAGCCGTGTTCCACCGTAGCCTTTCCTCTACTTCCAAGCCAGGATTCTTGTGTGCATTCTTAATGACTAGCATTCTAGTGGAAAAAGACAGGATCTTAATGTAGTTTTGAATTGCATTTCTCTGTAGATCTTCAGTCAAGTTGAGTATTGTTTCATGTGCTTATTATTTGTGTCTTTTGCAAACTTTTTGTTTTAATTAATGATTAGGTTTTTTTTGTCTTCTTGTTCAGTTTTTTTTTGAATTTGTTACATATTCTAGATATTAATCTGCCACGTGTATAGTTAAGAAAGATATTTTTCATTTAACTGTTTCCTTTGCAGTAGAGAAACCGTTGTTATGAGGTGTCCCATTGGCTGACAATTGGCCTTATTTCCTTAGCAACTTGATTCCTACTGAGAAAATTCTCGCCTATGCCCTTATCCTGAAATACTTTCCTTACTTTTTCCTCTAGCAGATTCAGAGTTCCAGGTTGTATGTTAAGGTCTTTGATCCATTGGGAGCTGATTTTTTCACAGGGTAAAATATTATGACCTAGTTTCATGCTTCTGTGTGTGGATTCCCAGTCACTTTCCCCATCACCATTTGTTAAACCATCTTCTCTCCAATGTATATTCTGGAGTTTCTGTAAAAATCAGGTATCTGGGTCCTGGAGAGATGGCTCAGCAGTTAAAAGCTCATACTGCTCTTATAGAGGGCCAGAGTTCAATTCCTAGCATTCATATCAGGCAGCTTACAAACTCCTGTGATTCCAGCTCCAGAGGGTATTTCATACCCCTGGCTTCCACTGACGCCTGCACTTAGCACACACATACACACACACGCACATACACAACTAGAAATTAAATCTTAGTTGGGTGGTTATAGATGTGTGGACTTGTATTTGCCTCTTTCACTGTGTTCTATGGATCTACATGTATGTGTATATTTTTCTTACTCTGGATCCATAATATAACTTGAAATCAGGTAATGCATTATCTTCTTGCTCATGATTTATTTGGCTATGTGAGGTTGTTTGTGCTTCCCAATGAATTTTAATTTTTGTGAAGAGTGGCATTGGAATTTTGATGGCGATCTCATTGAATCTGTAGATTGCTTTTTTTTAAATTTTATTTATTTTTTATGTGTATGAATGTACTGTCTGCAAGTAGGTTTGTGCATCCATGTTGTGCAATGCCTCGGAGGTCAGAAGAGGGTCTCAGATTCCCCTGGAACTGGAGTTCTCCTGGAATTGGAGTTACAGATGGTTCTCAGCCGCCATGTGGGTGCTAGGGATCGAACCTGGGTCCGCTGCAAGAGCAGTCGGCACTCTTAATCGCTAGGCCATCTCTCCAGCCCCTGTAGATTGCTTTGTTAAAATAAAACAACCATTTTCATAATATTTATTATCACAGTCATCAGCATGGAGATCTTTCCATTTTTGAGACAACTGTGAATAGGATTATTTCCCTGATTTCTTCCTCAGAGTGTTTGTTATTGGCATATAGGGAAGCCACTGATTCTTGTACATTAATTTTGTATTCTGCCACATTGCTGAAAGGGTTTATTCAATCTGAGAGTTTTCTGGTAGAGTCCTTAGGGTCTCTTATGTATAGAATGCCATCTGCAAATAAGGATACTTATATCTTTCTATTTGCATATCTTTAATTTGCTTAAAAAAACCTTACTGTGTTGAATAGAGAGTTCTATTCACAGAATCAAATCTGGGAGTCAGAGGCCTGACTCTGCCTTGAGAGCCTAGGCAACCCCTTGTGGGACACAGATCCCCTTCTCCCCTTGGTGTGTCCCCAAGCCCAGCTTCCTGCCACAATAAGCAGAGTTCCTATAGCCCTGGCACATGAGCATGTGATTGCAGGAAGCAGATGCCTGGTGGCCACCAGCCAGGCTTGGGGACAGCTGCCCTGCCTGGAACACTATGCTATTTCCGGAGTACCTGCCGGGATCAAGGCCACGATGAGGCGGCAGCTCAGGAACCAGGCCCAGCCCTGCTGTCTGGAGAAGCGCTTGTCCTCTGCACCCTTCACCACCATCAGCCCCTGTCTGCAGCTTCGGCTTCAGTCTGACTACAGAGAGGGACTCTCTGTAGTCTGATCACAGGCACTTGTAAGGTGTGGGTGCTCCTTCCCTCAAACCAGGAAGCTGAGAACTGCTTACCTGTCTAATGTCCCCCAGCTGCTTGTCAAGAACAGAAGCCTCATCTGCCACATTGATGCCTGGGACACTTCTGGGGTCCTCCACCTGGATGCCACTGTCCTGCAGCCCCTAGGTAGTGGACAGCTTGCGTACCCACTCTCTTCATCTCTATTGGGCTTGCAATAGTTTTTATACCTAGAGAAACATTCCCCTCCACTCTGGGCCTCCTTTTACTCTGAGCTGTGAATTTTTTTAACCCCGTATTAGGACCAGCTCTTCAAACACAGAGACTGTTCGTCAGCTGTCAGTCCCTTCCTTCTTCGATGACTCCACAGGCAATTTCCACTCAGGCTCCAAGGACCAAATGAAAGCATTGGAACTTGTGAAAAAAAAAAGAAAGAAAGAAGAATGTAGAGAGTGGACACTCTTGTTTTATTCCTTTTAGTGGAAATGTGTTCAGGTTTTCCTTATTTAATATAATTTTGGTGTTAGGTTTGTCATATACAGCCTTTATTATGTTCTTTCTGTTATGAATTTCTTCAGAGGTTTTATTATGAAGGGATGTTGCATTTTTGTCAAAAGCCTTCTCTGCATCTATTGAGATGATCCTGCGAGTTCTGTCCATAAATCCATTATGCGATGTATTACATTGATTACTTTGCACATGTGGAACTTTCTCTGCTTGCCTGGAAAGAAGCCAACTTGATTATGGTAAATGATGTTTTAAAATTCACTGTATAGTATTTTGTGAATAAATTTTTTGCATCTGTCAACTACGGAATTTGTCAATGATTCTCTCTCTCTCCCTCTCCCTCTCTCTCGTGTGTGTGTGTGTGTGTGTGTGTGTGTGTGTGTGTGTGTCTTTATCTAGTTTTGTTTTCCATGTGATACATGAGTATTTTGCTTGCATGTATATAGGTACCATGGACATAAAGTAACTGCAGAAGAGGGCATTGGATCTCCAGGAACTGGAGTTAGCAAGGTTGTTAGTAGCTATGTGGGTCCTGGATGCTGAACCTGGGTCCTCTGAAAGAGCAAGTGCTCTTACTCTCCAGCTACCCTATGACCTAATATTCTGATAAAATGTTTGTGCCCAAGGTTTCTTTTTCTAAGATTTAAAAATTTATCTTTATTTTATGTTTATTAGTGTTTTGCCTGCATGTATTTATGTGTACCATGTGCATGCCATACCCATGGAGGCCAGAAGAAGGTCTCAGGACCCCAGAACTAGAGTTACAGATGGCTGTGAGTCATCATGTGGGTGTCGGGAACTGAACTCCAGTCCTCTGCAAGAGCAATAAGTGTTCTTAACTGCTGAGCCATCTCTTCAGCACTTTGCCCAAGGTTTATGCCCACATAATTATTAAAATTACTATAGTTCAAACTTCCATTAACTTAATATTTATCTTATACTGATTTGCTTTGGATATCTTCAAAACTATTTCATGTAATTTTGAGATTGATAGTTTGAATTTTTTTTTTTTTTTTTTTTTGGTCTTTTTGAGACAGGGTCGCCCTGTAGCCCCAGCTGTCCTGGAACTCACTCTGTAGACCAGGCTGGCCTTGAACTTACAAAGATCCACCTGCCTCTGCCTCCCAAGTGCTAGGATTAAAAGCGTGCGCCACCACACCTGGCTGACAGTTTGAATATTAATAAGTATATTTTTCACATGAAAAAAAGATACTACATTTAAATTGATAAGTCAGTTCTTTGAGTTTCTAGTACAACCTTTAAGCTTAGAAAGCACTATACGAGTATAACAATAAGAAAAATGGTGAATGAACTAAAAAGTCAACAAATTGTGTAAGACACAGCAGAGAAGTGAAGTCACAAGGCAAACTTCTGTCTCTAAACAGATAGATTGGGTTGGGCAATCCCAATTTCCTGTTGCAAAACACAGAAAGACTGCAGGGTTCATTGCTGGTAATTACCATGTGACCTGCTGGAGGCTCAGTACTCGCAATCTGACTATTATGGATTCCAGGCATCAAAGAGATTTTCATACTTCTGTGATTGTTATCTTCAGGAGCTCAACCTATTTCTCCCAGTGCCCATTGCAGAACAACCACTCTGTGCTTCCAGTACAGGAAGGGAGGAAAGGCATATTTTGAAGATAATCACATCATTCCACTCTTCTTTTTTTTTTTTTAATTTTTTTTAAATTTATTTTTCTCTATGTGTATGAATGTACTGTCTGCATGTAGGTCTGTGCACTGTATCGTGCAATGCCGCGGAGGTCAGAAGAGGGTGTCGGATTCCCCTGGAACTGGAGTTCTGGAATTGGAGTTACAGACGGTTCTCAGCCGCCATGTGGGTGCTGGGGATTGAACCCGGGTCCTCTGCAAGAGCAGTCGGCGCTCTTAACCGCTAGGCCACCTCTCCAGCCCCCATTCCACTCTTCTTAACAAGGCCTACTCATATTAGAAAGCATTTTAGTAGAGCTCACCGGCTGGCTTTTATCAGAACTGAAACTGCCTGAGGGAAAGGAAAATTCCATCCCAACTCTCACCTAAGAGACAGTGAAGAAAACAGAGCAGCACGGACAAAGTTTACAGTCCATGTCACAGACTCTCTGGAAGACTGTGACCTAATAATAGAAGTATAGAGGACTTTCCCACTCCAAAACTTTACCACTTTCTATTAAAGGCTTATGTAATGGTCAGTTTTAATTCTCAATTTCACACAATCTAGAATCACCTCAGAAAAGAATGTTAGTAAGGGATTGCCTAGATCAAGTCAGCCTGTGGTCCTGCCTGTGGCAGATTATACTGATTACACTAATTGATATGGGAAGACTTTGCCACTGTGGATGGAGCCATTTCCTAGGAAGGGGTTTTGAACTCTATCATTGGAGAAAGCAAGTTAAGCATGCATTCGTTCCTTCCCGTCTGCTCTTGGCTGTGGTTGTGATTAGTCTCTTCAAGTGCCTGCTGCTTGACTTTTCCACCATCATGGACCATACACCTAGAATTGTGAGCTAAAATATGCCCTTTTCTCCCCTTAAGTTGCTTTTGTCAGGATATTTTATCATAGCAAAATGAAGCTAATATAGCCTACTTAATACTAAAAGGTAAACCTAAGAATGAAACAAATTCCAAACATAAAACCATAGTTTGAAGAGACTGAAGAAGCATGAAACCAGAGTCTTACATGGCAAGAATGTTCAATTTCACAAGGCTAATAAATTAAAAAATGAATATTATGCTAAGAGTAAAGCAAAAAGAAAATAGTATATCAATCAGATGGACAATATAAACAGAGAGTTGGAAATGGTTAGAAGGAATAAAAATTAAATATTATTGCAAAAAAGACTAAAATGAAAGTGTTGAATCCCTTTGATAGATTCATCAATGATAAAGCAGTCTCTGAGCTTATCTGAGCTTACATATTACAGTATAAATTCTCCAAACAGAAAAAAGCACACAGAAAAAGAACTGACACCAAACCAAGCAGACTAAGTACTGTGGAATAGCTACAAAAAGTCTAACATTCATATAATGGGAATACCAGGAAAGAGAAAAAAAAGGGCAGAAATAAATGTAGCACTTGAAGGAATAATGAATGAGAAAATGTCCAGATCTTTGTTAGAAACAAAGATACAGGCATCTTAGAAAGTACTGAGTAAGGTAAATGCCCAAACCACCAAAGATAAATGGGCATAAAACTACAGTACTTAGGTATATTATATTATTATTTTAATTTCAGAAAAACAAAGGCTAAAGGAGATACTCTGAAAGTACCCAGTTGGAAGGGAACACCCAGAGAGCAGTCAAGATAAGAATTATGTTTGACCTTTCTCAGAACTGTGTATTAATCAAAGGAGAGTGAAGTGAAAGAAAAGTGTTGCAAGAAAATTCACCAAGCTGGAATTCCATACTGTCTAAGGATATCCTTAAAAGCATGAAGAAGAGGCTTTTCCTGAGAAACAAATGACATTTGCTGTCAGTAGAATAGATGGTAAAAGAAGCTCTTCAGAGAGAAAGAAATTAATTTGGGCTAGAAAGTCAAATCTATTATACACAAAGGAAGATAATCAGACAAGGAATCAACTAAGGAAAGAGAAAAACCTGCATTTTCTAATTTTTAATGGATGTGGAAGATAGTAGTTTGCTCAGAATAATAGTAGAAATAGTATCTCAACTATATATGCATATATAATGCATATGTTTAATTAATACAATGATATAAAGGACAGAAAGGAAGAATTAGAAATATTAGGTTATTTTGAAGTATATGCATTGCCTGTGAAATGATAGTTACTATGGAATGTTCCATTGGCATTTTGAAGGTCCCTGGTGTCATGGACAATGGAATTTAAAAGAGGATTTAGATGGAAACCCAAGGATAATTTGATTGAAATTGAGAGAAAAACAGCAGGACACGCAAGCTGGAGATCTCAGGAGAGCTGAAATGGAAAACAGAAAAATAGAAAAAGTTATTTTTTTTTTTATAATTAGAGATAAGGCAAGCAAGCAGGCTAATTAGAGAGAGAGAGAGAGAGAGAGATTAGAGAGAGAATGAATATTAATTCCTCAGTGTCAGGGAAGTTTAGATTTCAAATTTCTTGGCCAATGTCTGGAAAAGAGAGATGGAAAGTGAAAGAGAAAACACTATGCTTTCTAAATTAGAGATTAGAAAGCAGGTGGGCGTAGCAGTGAGGGGTCACAAGGAGCTGCGGGGAGGGAGGTGATAGACCCTTTAAATACGTATTTCATTAGGGACTTTTTTCTAGTTATTTCTTCTTTTTACTTTTTATGTCTTTAGACATATCATTTTTATTTCCTCCCTTTCCCTTTAGGCTAGTATTTTTTTAGGTTGTAAAATAATATTTTCTCCTTAATTTAGGTGGTCTTTGCTGTTCTCTGGATTAGAAAACATCAAAGGGAATTATTGATCACTGATCAAGCCATCTGTAAAGGGAGTTATGGACCATCAACCAGTGATATCCATATGTCTCAAAGGGGTTTTGACATGCAAGAGATCCACTGTCAACATTAAATGATGTTTTGACCATGGACTATGCTACTTTTACAAGAGGAAGTTGGCATAGATATGCCCTGGCTGATGTTTCCAAAGCAGCTGGCTGCAAAGGACCAACTTAATTCCCGTTCTTCATTTCTACCGTCCCCCATCAGTGTTAGTTTAGAGTGGTATAAACACCAGGTTAACACTAGTAAATATAGCTTAGAAAAAAGAGGATAAAATGATATGAGATGTTTAGTTAAAAACGTAAAACACAGAAAAGGTATAGAAAACAGACAGGAACATTGGAAAAGTACAACTAGTAAAAACAAAAATATGATAACTATAAATCTAAATATACCAATAGTCATAGTAAGTATTAATGACATTAATATTACACATAAAAGACAAAGATTTTCATGAGTGAATAGCAAATACCCAGTATGTTTTCTATGAGAAATTAATTTGATATATAAAGACAGAGATAGTCTGAAAATAAAGGGATAAAGGAAGATAGGGATGTTTATACTCCTCTAAACAAGTAGGAATAGTATATTAGTTTCAGAATACCAATTTTTTTTTAAATTTTATTTATTTATTTATTTATGTGTATAAATGTACTGTCTGCATGTAGGTCTGTGCACCCGTGTCGTGCAATGCCGTGGAGGTCAGAAGAGGGTGTTGGATTCCCCTGGAACTGGAATTCTCTTGGAATTGCAGTTACAGATGGTTCTCAGCCGTCATGTGGGTGCTGGGGATCGAACCCGGGTCCTCTGCAAGAGCGGTCAGTGCTCTTAACCACTAGGCCATCTCCCCAGCCCCAGAATACCAAATTTTAAAGTAAGGCTAATTCTTATGGATTAAAGGGACATTTCATAATGATAAAGAGATAAACATTTGAAGGAACTTAAATAATTTTGTCTATGTGTCTAACAGTAGTGAAAGAAAAATAAACCAATGGATCAAATATTAGGAGAACAGAACCAGTAGACTATGCATATGTGTGTGTGTGAGCGCACGTGCACGCCTATAAGTTGAATTTACTAGATTGACTTACACAGTAGGGGCTAGATAGTCTAGCAATAGCAGTCTTCGAGCTGGGGAGGCAGAGGACCCAGATTTTAGACCTGAGAACCTGGGTCCTCTGCCTCTCCAGGGCACCACACCATTTCCAATGTCATATTGAAAGCCTGAAAGATCCATGGATAGTTGCTGATATTGACTTTCCACTGGAAAGCCGAAGAAGCTGGATCCCAAGTCAGTGGAGGATCACTGTACCCGGGGTGGCCCACAAACCAGCAAAGCCAGGCACACTGGAGGGGCCTTCCACTTTGAGCACGGGTTTTTTTTTTTCCCCTTCAGTGAATTATTTCTGGACATGTCCAGAGGTGTGTTTCTTCAGTGATCCTAAATCCAATCAAATTGACGATAAAGACCAGCCATCACAATTCCATTCTGATCCATTCATTTTTTTGATAAACATAACCTGGTTCAGTTTCCTTGTTACCGTGAAAACAGCAGCAATATACACAGATTAGCAAGTGTCCCTTGGTGGCATCCAGACTCCTTTGGGTACATGTATAGGAGTGGCACAGTTAGGTGGTATGGTAGTCCCATTTTTAATTTTTTTTGTTGTTTTTAAGGATCCGCCACCCTGATTTCCATAGTAGCTGCAGTGGTTTACACTCTTACCAGCAGTGAATAAGGTTCTTCTTTCCCATCCTTGTTAGTATTCTTGTTCTGACTAGAGATAGAATGTCAAAGTAGCTTTAATTTGCATTTTCCTGATAAGGATATTGAACATTTAAAAAATGTTTATTGGCCACTAGTGTTTCTTCTTTTAAGAACTATCTGTTTTGTTCATTGAGTTATTTGCTAACTTGGAGATATTTGTGTGTGTGTCATGCATATTTTTACAACTTTTTTCATTTTTCTCTTTGTATTTTAGTATTGATAATTTTTATTGATTTATTATCAAACTCACTATTTTCATGTTATAGTTGCTTCTAGTAATTCAATAATCAATTTAATAATTTTTATTTTATTATCTATTTCATTAATAATTATTTATTGATTTGTTAATATATAATTTATTATTTTAATTAATTCAATACTTTATTTTATTATTTTTATTTTATGTGTATGAATGTATCATCTGCATGTAGGTAGGTGCACCCATGTACTGAAGTGTACACAGAGGTCAGAAGACTGTGTCGATCCCCTGGAACTGGAGTTATGGGGAGTTGTTAGCTGCCATGTAGGTGTTGGGAATTGAACCTGGGTCCTTTTCAAGAGCAGCTACTGCTCTTAACTGGTGAGCCATTTTTCCAGCCCCCCAATACTTTATTTTTTTTAATTATGTCTGTTCACTGAAAAGCTAATACATTCTCTATTTACAATTATCTCGGCAAACCATTAACAGCTTATAGCTCAGTCTGTATGCCACAGTCCAAGCAAAGAGCCCTGCTAGATACAGGCCAGGCATTACGAGTGGTGCTACTTGACTCCAGGAGGTCGGCTGACACCTTCACAATCTATCTGGAACATTAACTCATAGCCACTTTTTTCAGTTGACAATTTCAGAACAAAGACCATATTTTGTTCATTGTTTTTTGAGAACATTTAGAAAGTTGTCTTATTTACAATGCCAAATTAAAAAACTTATTAGTGTTTATTTCTTGTAAGAACTGATGCTTCATAATGGAATTTTGTTCAAGTATACATATTTCTGGACGTATTCCTTCACTTCTTGTTTCCCTCTCTTAACCTTACTACTAATCCCCTTCCTCTTCCACCAATGAGAGAAAATATGTAATATTGATTGTTCTGGGTCTGGCTTATTTCATTTTATATGACACTTTCTAGTTCCATCCGTTTTCCTGCAAACACCTAATAGAACACTTTGTGGATGCATAAAACTCGATTGTGTAAATTCCGATACAACATTTTCTTTAACCATTCATCTCTTCAGTGTCACCTAGGCTGATTGCAAGGACTTGGCTATTGTGAACAGAGCCATAAGAAATATGGGCAAGCATGTGGCTCTCTATTATGCTGACTTGGATTTTTTTGAGGTATATTCTCAGGAGTTGCATAACCAAGTCATATATATTTTTTGAGACACAGTTTCATTTTATAGCCCATGCTAACTGGAATTCACTGTGTAGCCCAGGCTGGCCTCAAATCATGCCAATCACTCTGTCTCAGTTTCCCACAGGTATGAGCTACCCTACCAGGCAATACAATTTTTACTTTTCCGAGAAACCTCCTTTCTGCAGTGATTGTGTTTGCTGTTACTTTTCATTCATAGCCATTCTGAAGGAGGTGAGATGGAATCTCAATTCAGCTTTGATTGGCATTTTCCCAAAGGATTGGCTTTTTTTTTTTTTTTTTTTTTTTTTTTTTTTTTTTTTTTTTTTTTTTTTTTTTTTTTTTTTGTCTTTTTATGAGACAGTGTCTCCCTGTAGCTTCAGCTGTTCAGCTGTCTTGGAACTCACTATGTAGACCAGGCGGGCCTTGAACTCACAGAAATCTGCCTGCCTCTGCCTCCTGAGTGCTGCGATTAAAGGTGTGGCCTACCTATTAGCTACTTGTATTTCATCTTCTGGTAAGTGTCTGTTCGTTACATTTGCCCATTTATTGGTGTTTTTTTTTATGTTTGTTTTTTAAGTCTGTCATATTCTAAGTATTAATGCATTTCCCATTCTGTAAGCTGTCTCTTCATTTCACTATTATTTCCTTTGCTGTGGTAAAGCTTTTAAATTTCATGGTATTTGTCAATTCTTGGAATTACTTCCTAAACTTTTATAGTCCTTTGCATAAATTCTTTGTCTGTGCCTAGATCACCATGTATTTTGTCTTTGATTTCCTCTATAGTTTCAGAGTTCAGGACTTATACTAAGGGCACTGAATCATTTTGAATTGTTTACTGTGCAGGATGAAGGTAATATTCTCTACATGTGGATATTTAGTTTTTCCAGTACTATCTATTGAAGAAGCACCTTTTCTCCAATGTATGTTTTTGGCACCTTTGTAAAAAATTAAGTGGTTTTAGATGAGTGTTTTTTTTAATTTAATTTTTATTGATGCTTTGTGCATTTCGTACATCATTTTCCAATTCAGATCAGGCATATTTCCCTTTCCCTTCCCCCCCACCCCCACCCCATCCCAGATCATGTATTCTGCCATAACTGTCCTGTATCTTTCAGGTTTTTTTTTTCCATTTTTTAGCTATAAGTGATAATCCATGAGTACAAGCATCCTTCGTGCAAAACCAATCTGCAGACTGTTGTGCCCAAATCCCCACAGTCCCACTGTGAGTCCTTTATTTTATTCCATCCAATTCATCTGTTTTGGTTTATTTTATAACAGCATCATTTTATAGTGTAAACATTTAAAATCTCACTTAAATTTGAGAAGTTTACTGTAAGAGGGAAAGCCCCACATGACACTTGATAAGGAACCCACACTTTTTTTTTTTTTTTTTGGTCTTTTTGAGACAAGTGAAGCCTCTGGTAGCTGTTGGTTTTGTGTTAAGTTATTTCCTAACTAGAGAAAATTTTACTAGAGTTATAGGACAGTCTTGGGAACAGCATTTTGGAAAATAGAGGAAATAGAATACTTTTCAGTGAAAGTTTACTTAAATTTTCTCACCATGTAAAGTGGCTTCTGTAGACATTTGTAGACTTATATAGATTTTGGAATAGCAACAACTACACTCCAGGCACACATTTCTTTTTATTTATTTATTTTTTTTCCTTTTGGTCTTTTTTTTTTTTTTTTTTTTTTTTGAGACAGGGTCTCCCTGTAGCTCCAGCTGTCCTGGACCCCATTCTGTAGACCAGGCTGGCCTTGAACTCACAAAGATCAGCCTGCCTATGCCTCCCAAGTGCTGGAACCCACACTTTTAATTTTAACCAGACTACTCATAATAGAATGCAGCCTTGGCTTGGAATCTGTATTCAAGCTACACATGCATCAAGGACAGTATTATGTTGATACCATTGATTTGTTACTGAGTGTCTACTTACTTCCTCAATGTTAGCAACGGAGAGAATCTCCTAACAAAAATAACTTTATAATTCTATGTAGCCAAATCATGGAGGTGATGTAACTGATATTTTTTAAGTGGAAGCCCGGGCTCTGGCAGCCCCAACAAGCTAGGCTCAGCCACTCTTCCCCAATGCACCAGTTAAGGATTTGAGTGATGGTAAAAAGCAGAAACAGGAGATTTATTCAATATGGCCACATTGGGACAAATACATGAAGGAGTTCTGTGACCCCTAAGTCTGTCTTTGGGATAGTCATATGAGATTTAGCTTTAAAGAACTGCACAGGGGCAAGAGGTCTGCATAAGATAAGTAATCCTGTCAAGATGTGGTGTGGTGATCTTATCTCAATCCTGGTTCTGAAAGTGCAAAGAAGTTTCTATCACTCATTGCTTTAGAGTATTGGTCTGATTCTAAGGAGATGATGACTCTCATGTCAGGGTCCAGTGTTTCATGGGTCATTACTTTTATCTGGGCACTGGTCTGCCCTTTAAGTTTCTGCTGTTTCTGGGACCCAAGGTAACTGTAGGTTTAGGATAATGACTTATCTCTGAGTCTTCAGCCTTGAGTATGATAGGTTACACAGATGCTCCTTGAGTGACTCACTGCCTAGGTTCAAGAAATACACAGATAATTCAAAGGAGACAGATACAAAATGAAGGCAAAGATGCCAGTCCTCTAACCTGTATTTACTTACCTTAAATCGCAAGTGAAGAGGCAATGCGTCTTTGTTAAAAAGCATCTTCCAGAGTGTCTATTTTGGTGACATTTCATTGCCCTGCTTAGAAGCAGGCAAATTCTTACCTACAGTGAAGGGAGGCCATGGTTATAGAAAAGTGGGGACCTAGAGGCCTAACTTCCCTGTCAGCCATACTACCTGAACATTATGAGACTACACATATACCATTTTGTCTTTCTGGTCTAGTATCCCACCTCCCCAATCCCAAGAACCCAGCAGATGTTCTTTGAATAAGAACAGGACATGGTTTTCATCATGTGCTTTCATATGCTTCAAATTCATAGTTGTGTCAGCCTAGACATCTCTTCTGCCTGTCAGCCCCATTTCTAGCTCTCACTAAAAGGCTCGGCAAGTTCCCTAGGTGAGAAAATGATAATAATCTCAGCTCACATTGGAAAGTCTCCCTTGTTTCGAGAATGTTAGATCATTTTCTTCTTTCATAATTATGATACCTGTTAAAAAGTTTTTTATTGACTTTTTGAAAATTTGAGACATTATACACACACACACACACACACACACACACACACACACACACGTTCAAAGGCCCATTGAGTCAAATTTGAGTCCCTAAATGCTCTTAGGCAGGGTCCATTCTCTGGAGCTTCTTTAACCTACCTGGAGTCACATCTTCAAAGAAGACTGACTCTCCCCAATTATGATGTCCTTAAAAGCTTAGTTTCTATGACTTTACAGTGTTTTCCAAGCCTAACCATTTCCTGTATTACTGGATATGAGATCTCGTCCTACAGCAATAATCTCACCAAATAGATCTGAAACTTAAAGATTTGGTTATATGGGGTTTTAATGCAAAACTGTCCTCAGCAACTTACCATAGCTTTTAAGGGTGATTTTTTAATCTATAAAGAGAATTAGGTCAAATTAAAAATGTTCCACATAACAAAGGAAACAACAGAGGAGAGAGACTACCAATGAGAGAAAAATCTTTGCCTGCTATTCATTCAATGGAATATTAACATCTATAATAAATGAGGAACTTAAAACTTAAACTCCAAGGGAAAAAATCATCCAGTCGATAAATTGGCCAGTAAACTGAAGAAACAGTTCTCAGAAGCAATACAAATGCATGGCCATAAAGAAATACATGAAAGCATCTTTATAAAGCCACCAAGAAAAACAGATCTGAACTACATTGAGAATTTGTCTCACCCAAGCCAGAATGGGTACCATCCAGAAAAGGAACACCCGTGTGGTGGCGCATGCCTTTAATCCTAGCACTTGGGAGGCAGAGGCAGGTGGATCTCTGTGAGTTCAAGGCCAGCCTGGTTTACATAGAGAGCTCCAGGCCAACTGGGACTAAAGGGAGATCCTGTCTCAAAAACACAAAAAAAGAAAGAAAAGAAAGAAAGAAAGAAAGAAAGAAAGGAAGGAAGGAAGGAAGGAAGGAAGGAAGGAAGGAAGGAAGGGAGAGAGAGAGAGAGAGAAAGAAAGAAAGAAAGAAAGAAAGAAAGAAAGAAAGAAAGAAAGAAAGAAAGAAAGAAAGAAAGAAAATGAACAAGATGATTTGTCAAAAATGGGGAAAAACATTCAGACCCAATTAGTGGGAATGCGAATTAGTGCAACCACAGTGCTGACTCAACATGGAAGCTCCTCAAAGAACCAGAAATAGAACAGCGATCTGATCCAGATATGTCACCCTGGATATATACCCAAAGGAAACTCTGCCATCATACAACAGACGTACCTGCACATCCATTTTTATTCATAATGACTAAGTTATGGAATCAGCGTAGATGCCTCTTAACAGAGGAATGGACACTATACATACACAATGGAATTTTATATAGCTATGAAGAAAACAGTTGAAATGTAGGAAAATGGGTGGAACTACAGAACAACATGTTAAACAAATAAGCCACTTGGAAATAAATATGGTGTGTAATCTATCATATGTAGACTCTCTACATTTAAAAACTATCAGTATATACTTCTATTTATCTTTAGGATAAGGATAACTGATTATGACATCTCTGTACAAATATTTGGTGATTTCTGATGGGATTTAAAAAATATTCTACTTACTAGTTTTATTTTATTTGCATGCTTGGATGTAAGTGTACCTGTGTTGTGCAGTGCCTGAGGAGGTCAGAAGAAGGCATTGGATTCTCCTGGAACTGGATGGTTGTTAGATGCCTTGTGGGTGCTGGGAATTGAACAAGGGTTCTCTGTAAGAGCAGCCAGTTTTCTTAACTGCTGAACCATTTCTCTAGCCCCAATAAATTTTTTTGGTCATTTTGAGACAAGGTCTCCCTGTAGTCCCAGCTGGCCTGGAACTCACTATGAAGACTTGGCTGACTTGGGGCTCACAGAGTTCCACCTGCCTCTGGGAACCGAGTGCTGGGATTAAAGGAATGTGCCACCATGCCGGGCATGATGGCATTATTTTTAGAACAGTTTATGATTGTTTTCTAGGTCTATGATAATAATGTACACCTTTCTTAAACAATATAAGTAACTAAGGGTTTTTCTCTTTTGCTCTTTTGAAACAAATATTTGCGATAGAGCACAGACTAGCCCCCTTGTCTCAGCCTTTCAAGTACCAAGATTAGAGTTGGCAGCCACCATATCTGGCTAAAATATTTTAATATACTGTGAATTATACAGCTTGGCTTCTAATTTAATGTTTCTTGGAAACAGAAACCTTAATTGAATTGTATCACCCACACTTAAAAAATTTGTCATTCTGATAAGTCTTGCCCAAACCATTATCGTGCAGGTTAAATATTGATTTCTGTGCTCTTGTTTATTTACTTCTTTTTTATTACTCATTCTCATGGTTGAGATAATGCTTTCTGGTAATAAATTAGGGGATAATTAGAAAATAATAGCTCTGCTTTCTATATCACTAGCATCTGGAGAGAAAAATTGTTGCAGAATTATGATGATTTGTAGCCCATTGCTGTCTGTTGTGACTATTGTTTGACTAGGAAGTGGCCCAACCAAAGCCTTATGTACAGAAGGTCTGATCCCCCAGCAGAGGGTCCTATCTGGGGAGCTTCCGGAAACTTTGGGAAGTGGGGTCCAGTGGGAAGAAGCAGGTTACTGAAGTTGTCTCTGTGGGGGCCTGCTCTCTCTCTCTCTCTCTCTCTCTCTCTCTCTCTCTCTCTCTCTCTCTGCTATCTGGCTTCCTTGAGTTACCCGACATGCTTCTCCACATCCACTTTCCATGATGTTCTCCCATACTGTAACCCAGAGCCTGTCTTGGCTTGATGTGTACTGTAGTCTTGGAAACCTGAGCCAAAGAGAAGTATTTCCTCACTGTAAATTGTTCTGTCAATACACTTTATCAGAGAGACAGGAAAGCTACATACTGCCTGTGGTCAAGGCTTGCCTTGTAGAATTTAAATTCTATTTGCAGGCCCTGTTTACTATTTTAAATGACCTTCCTGAAAGCTAAAATTTTCCGTAGAGACAGGAATTGTTGAAAGAAGGGTATTCCCCTCCCCTTCCATTAAATTGCATTTATTGTACTGTGCAGGAATTAAGTAACAACCCTTTCTTCAGGCTTATGCCCTTAATGGTATTTTCATCCTTCATTCTCGAATAATTGCCTGTGGATCCTGAGCATCTTACTCACTTAGTTTTATTCCTTTCTTACTTTTTAAATCTTTCACTGTTTGGATCTTTTTATCTTTTTTGCTCTCTATCCACTCTTCAATTTCTAAATATCGAAGCATTCCTGGATTAGGGAATTAGTCCTCTGGTCTTCTCCCTGTGTCCATGTCTAATAATCTGACTCAGGGTCATGACTTTAAATATCATTATTATTTAAGTAAATGCTGAATGGTATTTTATGTTCTAATCCTTCTTCACTTGCCAGCTCTACTTGAATGTCTGTCTTTTTGTCTTGAGACAACAGAATACTTGAGACTGGATAACTTAGAAGGAAAGAAATTTGGGGCCAGAGAGATGGCTCGGTGGGTAAAAGCACTTGTTGCACATGCCTGATAATCTGAGTTCAATCCTCAGAACCATGTAAAAGACTGGATGAGATGCCTTCCTAATTGCTGCACTCTTATAGTGAGATGGGGGATGGAGACAGGAGAATCACCTGGAAGCCCATGGGCTGGCTAGCTTGGAGTACTCAACACAGCAAGACCAAGTGGAAGAACCAGCTCTGTCATCTGATCCCCACACGTTGCTGCACATACCCTCACTTACAAATACCTCTCTCTCTGTCTCTCTCACACATATATACACAAAAGTACTGAAATTTATTCTTTAAAATTATTTACTTATTTTTATTTTACATGTTTGGATGTTTTGCCTGCATGTTTGTGATTTCACCATGTGTATATGGTTCACAAAGAGGCTAAAAGAGGTCACCATGTCCCCTAGAACTGGAGTTACAGAAGATGGCTGGCTGCCATGTGGGTGCTGGAAATCAAACCTGGGTCTTCTTGTGAAGTAACTGGTGTCTTTAACCTCTGAACTATCTCTCCAGCCCCTGAAATTTATTCTTACTACTGTACAGTTGGGAAGTCTAAAATAAAGATGCTCTAGGTTCCTGGTTTGCAAAGTATCCAGTCTCTGTTTCTAAGATTGTGCCTTAAATACAGTGTCTCTGAAGGGAATGATGGTAGGAAAATATTAAAGACCTTTTTCCATTAATTAAACCATTATGTTTCTATACTAATAGGAATATTATATACATTAAAAAATCCTTCTGTTCACAAAACACAGTAGCATTGAATCTGATCCAAGACGTTTCAGGCAGCATTCCCTGGTGTGTGGTGGGATCATGTGCGCAGCCCACAATGAACCTGTTTGTTGAATTCAGTGAACTCACGCGATGTAACATGGGTGAGTGGTGCCAGCACCTTCTCGGATTCATTATGTGTTTGATTTTGAATTGATTTGTTCTCATTGCACATTTACTCTTGCCAAACTTTATTTGACCCTCACAATCAGATTCCACATAAGGTTACAGTCTATGGTTTAAGAAGCCAGTTATGGCAGAATGCATGATCTGGGATGGAGTGGGGTGGGTGGGGGGAAGGGAAAGGGGAATATGCCCGAATTGAAAAATGATGTATGAAATACATAAAACATCAATAAAAAAAGTAAAAAAGGAAGCTAGCTATGTTTAATTTCAACACATGGCAGTGGGTGTCAGAGATATGCCCCATCTAAAGGCTACATGAGGAACATTACTTTCAGAAAAGGAAACTAAGCTAAGAGGTAAGCGTCTTTTCGATGACAGGGGTCTCCCTGTTAGCCCCAGGCTGTCCTGGACGTCAACTCTGTAGACCAGGCTGGCCTTTAGAACTCACAGGATCGATGCCTGCCTCTGCCTCCGAGTGCTAGGATTAAGGCGTGTGCCACCAAACCCAGCAACCAGTGGGTGGCTTCTTTTTTTTTTTTTTTTCTTTTTCTTTTTACTTCTTTATTGATTGTTTTATGTATTTCATACATCATTTTTCAATTTCGGGGCATATTCCCCTTCCCTTCCCCCCACCCACCCCACTCCATCCCAGACTCATGCATTTCTGCCATAACTGGCTTTCTAAACCATAGACCTGTAACCTTATGTGGAATCTGATTGTGAGGGTCAAATAAAGTTTGGCAAGAGTAAATGTGCAATGAGAACAAATCAATTCAAAATCAAACACATAATGAATCCGAGAAGGTGCTGGCACCACTCACCCATGTTACATCGCGTGAGTTCACTGAATTCAACAAACAGGTTCATTGTGGGCTGCGCACATGATCCCACCACACACCAGGGAATGCTGCCTGAAACGTCTTGGATCAGATTCAATGCTACTGTGTTTTTTGTTGAACAGAGGATTTTTTTAATGGTAATATAATTTCCTATTAGGTATAGAACATGAATGGTTAATTAATGGAAAAAGTACTTTAATATTTCTACCAATCCATCCTTCAGAGGGACACTGTATTTAAGCACAATCTTTAGAACAGAGAACTGGATACTTTGCAAACAGGAACCTAGAGCTCTTTTATTTTTGACTTCCCAATGTCAGTAGTAAGAAGTAAATTTTCAGGGGCTGGAGAGGATAGTTGCAGAGGTTAAAGACACCAGCTTACTTCCAAGAAGACCCAGTTTTTGATTTCCAGCACCCACATTGGCAGCCAGCCATCTCTGAAACTCCAGTTCTAGGGACCCAACACCCTCTTCAAGCCTCCACAAGCATTGCACAAAACAGATTCACTTACATAGATGCATGTGTGCACACACAAAAAAAATAAAAATAAAAAAGTAAGTAAATAATTTTAAAGAATAAATTTCAGTACTTTTGTGTATATATGTGTGAGAGAGACAGAGAGAAACGGTATTTGTAAGTGAGGGTATGTGCAGCAACGTGTGGGGATCAGATGACAGAGCTGGTTCTTCCACTTGGTCTTGCTGTGTTGAGTACTCCAAGCTAGCCAGCCCATGGGCTTCCAGGTTGATTCTCCTGTCTCCACGTCCTCCATCTCACTATAAGAGTGCAGCAATTAGGAAGGCATCTCATCCAGGTTCTCTTTACAGGTTCTGAGGATTGAACTCAGATTTACAGACTTGTTCAACAAGTCCTTTATACCACCGAGCCATCCTCTCTGGCCCCAATTTCTTTTCTCTTTATACATTTCCAGTCTCAAGTATTCTGTTTCTCAGACAAAAAAGACAAAGACATCAAGCTTAGAGCTGGCAAGTGGAAGAAGAGATTAGAACATTAAAAATATCCATTCAGGCATTTACTTAAATTAATTAGATGATATTTTAAAGTTTTCATGACCCTGAGTCAGATTATTAGACATGGACACAGGGAGAAGACCAGAGGACTAATTCCCTAATCCAGGAATGCTTCGATATTTAGAAATTGAAGAGTGGATAGAGAGCAAAAAAGATAAAAAGATTCCCAAAACAGTGATAAGAATTTAAAAAATAAGAAAGGAATAAAACTAAGTGAGTAAGATGCTCAGGATCCACAGGCAATTATTCGAGAATGAAGGATGAAAATACCATTAAGGGCATAAGCCTGAAGAAAGGGTTGTTACTTAATTCCTGCACAGTGCAATAAATGCAATTTAATGGAAGGGGAGGGGAATACCCTTCTTTCAACAATTCCTGTCTCTACGGAAAATTTTAGCTTTCAGGAAGGTCATTTAAAATAGTAAACAGGGCCTGCAAATAGAATTTAAATTCTACAAGGCAAGCCTTGACCACAGGCAGTATGTAGCTTTCCTGTCTCTCTGATAAAGTGTACTGACAGAACAATTTACAGTGAGGAAATACTTCTCTTTGGCTCAGGTTTCCAAGACTACAGTACACATCAAGCCAAGACAGGCTCTGGGTTACAGTATGGGAGAACATCATGGAAAGTGGATGGAGAAGCATGCGGGTAACTCAGGGAAGCCAGATAGCAGAGGAGAGACGAGAGGAGAGAGAGAGGAGAGAGGAGAGGAGAGGGGGAGATGGAGGAGAGAAGTAGGCACATCCAAAAAACACAATAGAACACCACCCCCTTAGGACCCGTGCCTCGCCAACCCACAGAGCAAACAACTTCAGAGACCTGCTTCTTCCCACCTGGACCCCACTTCCCAGGAAAGTTCCGGAAGTCCCCATGATAGACGCCTTTGCTTGGGGGATCAGAGCTTCTGTACATAAGGCTTTGGTTGGGCCACTTCCTAGTCAAACAATAGTCACAACAGACAGCGCGGGCGCCACACGGGTCGAACCAACGCCATAGAACAGCCACATGGGCTACAAATTTCATCATAACTTCTGCAACAATTTTCGTCTCCAGATGCTATTGACCGATGTAGAAAGCAGTTAGCTATTAAATTTTCTATAATTATTCCCACCTAATTTCATTACCATCAAAGCATTATCTCAACCATGAGAATGAGTAATAAAAAAGAAGTAAATAAACAAGAGCACAGAAATCAATATTTAACCTGCACGATAATGGTTTGGGCAAGACTTATCAGAATGACAAATTTTTTAAGTGTGGGTGATACAATTCAATTAAGGTTTCTGTTTCCAAGAAACATTAAATTAGAAGCAAGCTGTATTAATATACACGAGTATATGAAAAATTTTAGGCCAGATATGGTGGGCTGTCAAACTCTAATCTTGGTACTTGAAAGGCTTTGGCCTTCTCCTCCGGCACTGACCTGGATGCAGTGGGCTAGTCTCCTGCCGCGGGCCTCCGCCGGGTTGCTCTATCGCAAAGTTTATTTAGTTTCCACACACGCAGGCCGCCAAAACCCAAGAGGAAGAAGAACCCTTAGCTAACGTCATAGTGACGATGTTGTCCAGAAAGCCACGGCGGTGTAGGAATAACAAATATAACAATATTAATCACACGACCTAGGAACAAACACATCAATAAATGTTTTCTAAAAATACATGGCCTAATCATGACGCGCGGCATGATGTGCGTGGCACATATCGCTGGTTGGAATTCCCAAGCTAACCATGGCGCGTGGTTCCACTTCAGTCGATGAGAGACAAGGCTTGATGTTCCGAAAGCTCGGGGAAGAAACGCTCCAATAGTATACTCAGGCCAACAGGGCGTACTTCAATACCGCTCGACCCCCAGTTCTCAGGCCTCAGCTGGGACATATGACCGAGGTAATGATCAGACATTGCTTAGCATCAACAATGGCAAGGATTCACACGACGAAAGTAAGAGGAATTGAGTTAATTGAGGGGACAATAAAGGGATTGGCAGAAAGTATGGTTAATCAGCAGTTTATAAGAAAAAAATGGAGAGGACAAAAGTGGACGTCGTAGCAGCAAAGAAAGGATACAGCCGGCCTAAGGAAGGGTTGCTCTCTGTTGACAAGAGAAGGCTCATGCACAAGCCCAGCCCAGCAGCTGTGCCATCCAAGGCAGGGCAGGTCGCACATTCTATACCACAATACTAAACGAAAATGATCAGTTCACTAGGAGAATCCGAATGCCTTCTCTGAACGCAACGTAATGACAATACTTCCGAGTCTGACGACTGCACGCCTTTACAGCCACAGAGTTAGGCACGGTCTGTAGGAGGTCCAAGCAGCGCAAGTATGAAAAGGTAAAACTGTGTGTGAAGGCTAAAGAAATATGTTGTATGTTTATATTTTAAAAATCCCTTATCAGAAGATATAACGCGGCACCAAAATATTTTGTTACAGAGATGCATAATCAGTATCCCATTATCCTAAAAGTGGAATTAAGATGAATATAAGAAAAGCAAAGAGTATATACTTGATTTTAGTTGTGTTAAGGCGATGTAGAGAGGTAGGTCACATATGATAGATATCACACCATATTTGATTTGCGCCAGGGGTGTGTGTGTGATAATATAAATATGCAACAATGACGGGGTGCAACGATGAGAGTTAGGTCATGCAGTCTCGGAGGTAGTTCCACCCATATGTCATTCATTCAAATTTGATCCAGTATCTGGTATTCATAAGTAGCAGTGCTACCCATATAAGGGAGAGGAGGTGTCATGTGGGTAGTTTGGAGTGCGCGAGGTCCTCTGTTAGAGGCATCACGCTGATTTCCATATATTTCACTTGAGCTCACGCAACCTTAATAGTGGGCAATAAAAGCTAAATAGACCCATGCTCGCAGGGTAGGCGTCCTGCCTGTAAGTGAGTTAGTGGGCACTTCACACGCCAAGCTCAGCACTGCGGGAATTTGGCTCCACGATAGGTCATGGGGGTGAGCTGGGTGGAGGTCAAGGCCAGCATGGGTACAGAGCAAGCGCCAGGCCAGCAACGAAAGGAGACCCGGGTGCTCAAAAGACAAAAAAGAAGGAAGGAAGGAAGGAGGAAAGAAGGGAAGGGAAGCAGGAAAGAAGAAGGAAAGGAGGTATAATAAGTGCACAAGAAGGGAAAGAGAGAAAGGAAAGAGCGAGAGAGAAGATAAAGAAGGAAGAGTAAGAAGAAGGAAAGAGGAAGAAAGAGAGAAGGAAGGAGAAGAAGGTAGGACAAGGATATCTGGAGGAAGTACAGGAGAATTAGAGACAGTGGAAGGTATGGAAGTTAAAAAGGTATTGACATGGATAAAGGATTGAGGACTAAGGGTGTAGAGGAAGGACTATCCTAAATGGGATATAGAAGGAAGGAGTGGAAGAACGAAGGAAGAGGAAGGAACTTAGGGAAGGAGAAAAGAGTAGTGAGGTAGTGTGCTGTACTGAATCCTGAGTCAGCTACAACTGCAGGAAATATTGGTAGGGCGAATAGCCACATTGGAGCAAGTCACTAGGGCGGCTAGCTGCATAATCCCTCAGTCACACCTTGCAGTGTGGTTTCCTTATAATCATGAATGGGTGCAATGGGTCATAGCACTGCATGGGAAGATAGTTTCTGTTTGCGTAAAGGACACTAGTCGCACCCTCAAATATTTATGCAACGAAGCATCATCCTTGTTCATATGTGATCACTGCTTGTCCTCTTCGCTTAGCTGTTCTTAGCTTTCTTACTCACCGTCCTTTCTTCTTTGTGTTACTCACAGACGGGCATCTATAGGCTCTCAATCATTCTCGGGATCTTTCGTGTCTGTTCGTGTTGCGTGATCGAACTTGTCCTTTGCTTCATTTTTGACCACCAATTTGTGCTTCTTTGTGAACAATAGTTATTACAGCACGGCCTGTGTCACGATCCTACATACTCAAATTCCACGCGCAGTTACGTGCTGCACACCATCGGGTGATTCTCTCTCTCTCATTCTCTCTCTCTCTCTCTCTCTCTCTCTCCTCATTTACCCTTTCACTCGGGTACTTCGGGCTCCCACTCTATGCTCCACATGCTCCTTCGATGCCGCTTGTGTGTGAAAGATCCCGGGAGAGCTTCTCGCCAATTCCTCTCCTGACAGTAGCCATTACTCTTCTTTCTTTTGTCCCATCCGAGCTCACTCAGTCACGCTCCCTCCATTATCCTTTATAGTCTACCCCCTCTCTCTCAATTCCACAGGCCCTTTCCTTTTCCTGTTTCTTTCTGCCGCACGGCTCTACAAGTTTAGAAAGCAGTAGTACCTGTTCCATAACCCGTTTCATCTTATGTGATACCTGTTAAGTGTATTGTTGAATAATTTACTGTTTCCCACGAGCATACCGTTTCTTGTCAATTCAATAAAAATTCTATTAATGAATTCTTTGTTTTACTCTGGGCAAGAGGTCTGAGAACTGCTTTGGGTATCAAGCCAAGCCGCATGAGAACCACAGTCCGTCCGTGTATATTTCCAAACAGAACTGATGATTATTACAGGAGTGTCGCCGATAGGACCAGTGACCATCTTTGTGTAGGAACCGCACACCTTCCTGTGTAGAACTGATTATTTGAAGATTTCCAAAATTAGCAGAAGGAAGCGACAGGGATCTCCGCCTTTGCTCAGGCCAGTTGGCTGCGAAGGCTCCTCTCATGTAAAATTCGCAAGGGGGCTGAATCAAGAGATCGCACCTGCCTCAGTGGACCTACCAAGAGCCAAGATGCTCGTTATGGATTAAATGGCTATGCCGATCAACCACAGGCACACACGGTGTTGTTCTTTTCTGGTAGTACATGGCCGGTTCTCACCCACCTGGGTTATGCTCGTTCTCGTTGAGAGACAATCCATCTTTTCAGATATGCTCCATATGGTTCAGATTCATTTCTTTCGTGAGAACATTTTCGTCTTTTGTTGAGTCCATCCATGTCTCTTACACAGATGTTCTCACTCTTGTCTAACATGTGCTTTCTTTTCTAGTATTTTATAATAATTTAGATGTAGCAACTCGAGCTTTTAAACTACGCTGTATCTCATACTATTTTCATTTGGAATGTACTCTTGACCTCGGCAGACCAATTGGATTCTCTCTGTGCCATGTTGGCATAGCTATATCAATAGTTTATATCTCCATGTGCTTTTGAGAACATGCGTTGTCTTCTCTCTCCGGTGTTTGATGCTATAAGGAACTCAAATCAAGCTTTTGTTGACCTTCACATTCTCTCACTAATCGACTGGGACTTGAATTCTACCACGTGCGTGCCTACCGTTCTAAGATTGTTTAGAAAGTGTTTGGTCTAGCCTCATTTTTATTAATGTAAGATGTTAATAATTACCAACCATTTTACATCCGTTCCAAAGCCTTTTCTAAGTTTAGCCAAGGACTTAATTATTCTATCTCTCATTGGAGAGAGAAGTATAATCTCCCTCTGTTGATTTTCTATAAGTTGTTTAATTGCGAATGCTATTATACAATTTTAATTGACCTAATACCTCTACATCCGATTTATAAGGTGGGAATGGATGACCGTTATTTGACAATAGCAAACATTTTACCCGGTACATTAAGAAAGAGTCCTAAATTTGGTAGACAAGCAGTGAAAATCTGGGATGGGGAGAGAGACAAAACAGGTTTTTTTTAAATTATTGTGGGGCATTATTTTTAAAAACACACTATAAAAACCAAATCTTTTAGTTTTCAGATCTATTTGGTGAGGATTTTTGGGCTGTAGTGTCCCAGATTATTTGTGGTGTGTAATCAGCAGCTAATACAGGAAATGTGTATATAGGCTTTGGAGAGAACATAGCCTTGCTTAAAGTGACCATGAGGAACACTAGAACGATAATTAAAGGCAAACATCTGCAATAGTGAATTGTAGCGAGAGTCAGATCGGATTCTTTGATTGAAGATGTGACTCCAGGTAGGTTAAAGAAGCTCCAGAGAATGGACCCTGCCTAAGAAGCATTTATTGGACTCAAATTTGACTCAAATGGCGGGCCTACTTTTGAACGCAGTGTAGAGGGTATACGATGTTCTCGATGAGGGAAGGATATTTGGGAATAGGTGAGGTAAGAGGCCAAAGCCAGTCATCTTGGTACTTGTTAAATCCCAAGTTATTTGGAGCAAATCGGGACAGTATACTGATAAACAAAGCCAAGCCAATGTAAATGCACATTTCAGATATAATAAGGTGAAACAAAATACACCACACACACAACACACACCACACACACACCACACACATAATGAGCTGGTGTCGCAATGAATATCACAAGGTGCAAACATTGATGTATGTGTAACTGAATTGTCGAGAATGGGGCGAGAGCTAGCCAGAGGTATTTTAAATGTCTGCAACATTTTCAAAAAGGTCATCAGTAAGCATCATATGACGCTTGTGATACTCACCCAGGTTCAATCGCCCAGCATCCCCTACTGCAGCTTTTGAGATAGTAATCAGTCAGTCAGTGGAACTCCAATTCAGGAAAAATCCAAGACCAGGGAATTCCGAAAACACCCTCTCCTGAACCATTTCCGTCCGAGAGCATATAGCCACGCAAGGCAGCGGATGCACTATAAACATCCAATATGTGAGACTGAACGACACGTATTATATCATCATTAGTACAAATACAAACTAAATAATCAATTTAAAAACATTGAGTTAAAGGATGCAGAAGGTGATAGCTGGCGCGAGCCTGGCAGTCTGTGTATTTAAGTAGTAGACCTGCTCCTAGAAATGGGGCTGGACAGGCAGAGGACGAGAACGTCCATTAGAAGCGCAATAACAGCAGAACCTTGAGACAAGAATTGAAAATCTACGTGCGATTTCATGTCCTTCAACTTGAGCGTATAATCAAGTATGTTGGAAAACCATCCTCTGGTAATTCATAAGTATATCATGTTCTAAAGTTTAAACATNCCTTTTAATCCTAAGCACTTGGGGAGCAGAGGGCAGTGGATCTCTGTGGTTCAAGGCAAGCCTTGTGGTTTACATAGAGAGCTCTAGGCCAGCGGGACTAAAGGGAGATCCTGTCTCAAAAACAAAAAAACCACAAAAAAAGAAAGAAACGAAAGAAAGAAAAGAAGAAAGAAAGAACGAAAGGAATGAAGGAAGGGAAGGAAGGAAGGAAGGAAGAAGGGAAGGGAAGAGGAGAAGAGGAGAAAGAAAGAACGAAAAGAAAAGAAGAAGAAAAGAGAAAAAAGAAGAAGAAGAAAAGAAAAAGAAAGAATAAAAAGGAAAGAAGGGAAAGAAAGAAGAAGAAAGAAATTATGAAAAGAGATTTTTCAAAACTGGGGAAAAACATTCAGACCCAATTAGTGGGAATGCGAATTAGTGCAACCACAGTGCTGACTCAACATGGAAGCTCCTCAAAGAACCAGAAATAGAACAGCGATCTGATCCAGATATGTCACCCTGGATATATACCCAAAGGAAACTCTGCCATCATACAACAGACGTACCTGCACATCCATTTTTATTCATAATGACTAAGTTATGGATATCAGAGTAGATGCCTTTAACAGCATGGAATGGACACTATACTACAAAATGGAATTTTATATAGCTATGAAGAAAACAGTTGAAATGTAGGAAAATGGGTGGAACAAACTACAGAACAACATTGTTAAAAACAAAATAAGCCACTTGGAAATAAATATGGTGTGTAATCTATCATATGTAGACTCTCTACATTTAAAAACTATCAGTATATACTTCTATTTATCTTTAGGATAAGGATAACTGATTATGACATCTCTGTACAAATATTTTGGTGATTTCTGTGGGATTTAATTAAAAAAATATCTACATATATTTATTTATTTGCTTGTGTGTATGGAAGTGTACCGGTGTTGTGCAGTGCTGTTGCGGAGTCAGAAGAAGGCATTGGCTTCTCCCTGGAAAACTGGATGGTTGTTAGATGCATGTGGGTGATGGGATTTTGAAACAAGGGTTCTCTGTAAGAGCAGCCAGTTTTTCTTAAAATTGCTGAACCATTTCTCTAGCCCCAATAAATTTTTTTGGTCATTTTGAGAAAAGGTCTCCCTGTGTAGCCCCCAGTGGCCTGGAACTCACTATGAAGACTTGGCTTGGATTGGGGTCTCACAGAGTTCCACCTGCTCTGGAAAACGGTGCTGGGTTAAAAGAATGTGCCACCATGGCCGGGACATGATGGCATTATTTTAGAAAACAGTTTATGATTGTTTTCTATAGTCAATATGATAATATCTGTACACCTTTCTTAAACAATATAAGTAACTAAGGGTTTTTCTCTTTTGCTCTTTTTGAAACAGAATCTCATGTAGCCTAGTCTGGCCTCAAACTCATGGCACTCTTCTTGTCTCAGCCTTTCAAGTACCAAGATTAGAGTTGTGCAGCCCACCATATCTGGCCTAAAATAT
This sequence comes from Rhizomys pruinosus, assembly GCA_009823505.1. NCBI lineage: Eukaryota > Metazoa > Chordata > Mammalia > Rodentia > Spalacidae > Rhizomys > Rhizomys pruinosus. The sequence continues at coordinate 98,951 of VZQC01013352.1, read as the reverse complement.
TTTATATACTGTGAATTAATACAGCTTGGCTTCTAATTTAATGTTTCTTGGAAACAGAAACCTTAATTGAATTGTATCACCCACACTTAAAAAATTTGTCATTCTGATAAGTCTTGCCCAAACCATTATCGTGCAGGTTAAATATTGATTTCTGTGCTTTTTGTTTATTTACTTCTTTTTTATTACTCCTTCTCATGGTGAGGATAGATGCTTTGTGGTAATAATTAGGGGTATAATTATAGAAATTAATAGCTATGCTTTCTACATCTAATAGCATCTGGAGACGAAAAATTGTTGCAGAATTATGATGAATTTGTGCAGCGTCTACTGTCGACCGTTGCCCGGCTGTCTGTTGTGACTATTGTTTGACTAGGAAGTGGCCCAACCAAAGCCTTATGTACAGAAGTCTGATCCCCCAAGCAGAAGGGTCTATCTGGGAGATCCGGACTTTCCGAGCCGGGCCAGAGTGGGAGAAGCAGGTTCTGAAGTTGTTCTCTGTGGGTGGCCTGGGCACGGGTCTCTAGGGGGGTTCTTGTTTGTTCTCTTCTCCTCTCTCCCTCTCCTCTCTCTCTCCTCTCTCTCTCCTCCGTCTCTCCTCTGCTATCTGGCTTCCTGAGTTACCCGACATGCTTCTCCATCCACTTTCCATGATGTTCTCCCATACTGTAACCCAGAGCCTGTCTTGGCTTGATGTGTACTGTAGTCTTGGAAACCTGAGCCAAAGAGAAGTATTTCCTCACTGTAAATTGTTCTGTCAGTACACTTTATCAGAGAGACAGGAAAGCTACATACTGCCTGTGGTCAAGGCTTGCCTTGTAGAATTTAAATTCTATTTGCAGGCCCTGTTTACTATTTTAAATGACCTTCCTGAAAGCTAAAATTTTCCGTAGAGACAGGAATTGTTGAAAGAAGGGTATTCCCCTCCCCTTCCATTAAATTGCATTTATTGCACTGTGCAGGAATTAAGTAACAACCCTTTCTTCAGGCTTATGCCCTTAATGGTATTTTCATCCTTCATTCTCGAATAATTGCCTGTGGATCCTGAGCATCTTACTCACTTAGTTTTATTCCTTTCTTATTTTTTAAATCTTTCACTGTTTGGGAATCTTTTTATCTTTTTTGCCTCTCTATCCACTCTTCAATTTCTAAATATCGAAGCATTCCTGGATTAGGGAATTAGTCCTCTGGTCTTCTCCCTGTGTCCATGTCTAATAATCTGACTCAGGGTCATGAAACTTTAAATATCATCTATTAATTTAAGTAAATGCTGAATGGTATTTTATGTTCTAATCTCTTCTTCACTTGCCAGCTCTAAGCTTGATGTCTTGTCTTTTTGTCTTGAGAAACAGAATACTGACGACTGGATATGGTACTAAAGGAAAGAAATTGGGGCCAGAGAGATGGCTCGGTGGGTATAATAAGGACTGCTGAACTAAGTCTGAAATCTGAGTTCAATCCTCAGAACCCTTGATATAACAAGACCTGGATTAGTGCTCTTCCTATTGCTGCACTCTTTATAGTGAGATGGGGAGTGAGACAGGAGAATCACCTGGAAGGCCCATGGGCTGGCTAGCTTGGAAGACTCAACACAGCAAACCAAGTGGAAGAACCAGTCTGTCATCTGATCCCCCCACGTTTGCTGCACATACCCTCACTTACAAATATTCCTTTTCTTCTACTGTCTCTCTCACACATATAACACACAAGTACTGAAATTTAATTCTTAAAATTATTTACTTACTTTTTATTTTTCATTTTGGGTTTTGTGCACCATGCATGCATGTAATTGTGAATCTGTGTTTGTGCAATGTCTTGCGGAGGTCGTTGAAGGAGGAGTCAGATCTGTCCCCTAGAACTGGAGTTATCAGAGATGGCTGGCTGCCAATGTGGGTGCTGGAAATCAAACACTGGGTCTTCTTGGACAGTGAACTGGTTTCTTTAACCTCTGAACCTTATTCCTCTCCAGCCCCTGAAATTTACTTTTACTATGACATTGGGAAGTCAAAATAAAAGAGCTCTAGGTTCCGTGTTTGCAAAGTATCCCAGTTCTCTGTTTCTAAAGATTGTGCTTAAATACAGTGTCCCTCTGGGGAAGATGGTCTGGTAAATATATTAAAGTACTTTTGTCCATTAATTAAAACCATTATGTTTCTATACCTAATAGGAAATTATATACCATTAAAAAAAAATCTTCTGTTCAACAAAAAACACAGTAGCATTGGAATCTGATCCAAGACGTTTCAGGCAGCACTTCCCTGGTGTGTGGTTGGGATCATGTGCGCAGCCCACAAGAACCTGTTTGTTGAATTCGTGAACTCACGCGATTTAACATGGGTGAGTGGTGCCAGCCACCTTCTCCGGATTCACTTATGTGTTTGATTTTGAATTGATTTGTTTCATTGCCCATTTACTCTTGCCAAACTTTATTTGACCCTCACAATCAGATTCCACATAAGGTTACAGGTCTATGGTTAGAAAGCCAGTTATGGCAGAAATGCATGATCTGGGATGGGTGGGGTGTTGGGGGGAAGGAAGGGGAATATCATGTCCCCCCCCCTTCCGAAATTGAAAAATGCATGTATGAAATACATAAAACATCAATAAGAAGTAAAAAAGAAAGAAAAAAAAAAAAAAGAGACCCATGGTTGCTGGCGTTGGTGGCACACGCCTTAATCCTAGCACTTCGGGAGGCAGAGGCAGGCAGATCTTGTGAGTTCAAGCCGGCCAGCCTGGTCTTACCGATGAGTTCCATACAGCTGGGCTTCCAGGGGAGGAACCCTGTCTCGGACAAGACAAAAAAAAAAAAAAAAAAAAAAAAAAAAAGCCGTGGTCTATGGTTTTGTTTCATTTTAAACGTTCTTGTTTTGATATCGGCATCACTATGGCTTCACAGAATCAGTTTGGTAGTATTCCTTCTCTTTCATTTTATGGAACAATTTAAGGAGCTTTGTTTTAGGGTCTGGTAAATTTCAACAGAGAATTCATCTTGTTTCTCTACTGGGAAACTCTTTTTTCCTACTTCAATCTCACTGATTGTCAGAGATCTGCTTACAGTGTTTATATTATCTTGATTTAATTTGGTAGACTATATGTGTTTAGACATCTATTTTTCTAGATTTTTCAGTTTGAAAAATTTGTTTTCAATCTGTAATGATCCTCTGCATTTCATTTATATCTGATGTTGGTGTTTCCTTCCTTTCTTTTTCTCCTGTAAGCCCCATCTGGCTTAGAACTTGCCATGTAGATCAGCTTGCCTTGATCTCATAGAGATCTACCTGCCTCTGCCTCCGAAGTGCTGGATTACAGGTATGCACCACTACATTCAGCAATGTTCCCTTCCTTACCTTTAATTTTATTAATTTGTGTCATCTCTTTCTTTTGCTTAGTTTGGCTAGGGATTTGTTGGTCTTATTTAATTTTTCAAAGAAACAGCTCTTTGTTTTATTGCTTCTTCACATCATTCTTTTTTTAATTATTAAATCAGGTTTTAGTAAAGACAATTTGCTCATACAAAACAAGAGTTTACAACAGTCTGAGCACTGGATGGACAGCCATCACAGATGAGGAGCTGCAGACATGGGTGCTCTGCCCCCAGGCCCAGAGATACCAGGTGTCTCTCTATCATCAACCCCTAAGGGAGCCACCTCTCCCCCCACAGGAAGGGCATGGGGGACCATGGCACAGAAGACTCTTCCCTACCTGCTCCTCCTCAATCTTAGGGAACCCTCACAAGGCTCAACTATTGGAGGGTAAGGTGGCTAATGGGTAGGAGACAGAGTCAGGACATCTTTGGTGTGAAGATTGTTCCACCCACCAGGCCACATGGTGGAAATTTGAGGGAGGACCACAAAAGTAATCCTGCTCTTGCCCACAAAGGGAGGTTGGCTAATGCCCCAGAGCCCGGGGGAGATGCACGAAGTGCAAAAGCTTTGCAGTATAAACTTTCCAGACTCATCATGTGAACATAGACAGCCCAATGATAAATGACTAAAAATTTCAGAGAACCCAACAAGACTGGGTTAATAATGGCAAGAAGGGCAAGCATAGGCAGGTTACCTATTCAGTCAGTGCCTCGGGGGACCTAGGAGACCCACTCATCCCTGTCTGCCACCAGCCCTGCTCCCTCCCCCGGGGGCCTGTGTTCTGGCCAGGGAGGGAATCACCAGATCCAGAAGTCCACATCATTCTTTAAGTCTTCACTTATTTCTATATAGACCTTTATAATTTTTTTCCATCTACTGCTTTTGAATTTGGTATCTTGTGCCTGCAAGACCTTGAGATGCATCACTATTTGTTTTGAAATTTCTTTGATTTAAAAAAAAATATTTTATTTATTATTTTTATTTTATATATATGAGTGTACTGCCTGCATCTGTGTTATGCAATGCCCATGGAGGTCAGAAGAGTGCATTAGATCCCCTGGAACTGGAGTTACAGATGGTTGGTGGGTGCTGAGAATCAAACCCAGGTCCTCTGCAACAGCAACTAGTGTTCTTAACCCCTGTGCCATCTCTCCAGCCTCTGAAATCTCTTTGAATTTCATGTAAGCATTCATAACTATAATCTTTCTTCTTAGAACTGCCTTTGCTCTATCCGTAAGGTTCTGGTAGACTGTGTTTTCACCATCACTAGAAGTACTTTCTTTTCTGGCCTACTAATCATTCAAAAGTGTATTGTTCCATGTGTCAGGTTTGGGATACCTCTACTTAAGTAGCTGGGTAGGATTGCCTTGGAGAGCCCCAAACAATACAGGTTATTACCACGTTATTGCTTGCCCACCAGAACTTAACACTAAGATAGCACACACTTTGACCACAGGACATGGAGAAATCAAATCGGTGCTGAATAGGAAGCTTCCTCCCTGAAGGTTTGCTTTCATAGCACTGGAATGCACTAAGCAGACTTCGGGGGTTGGGGGGAGAGGAGTTCACCCAGCTGTGAACCCTGTGAGCTATAATAATGACTGGCACGGCAAGATATGTCCACTGGTGTGATGCTGACCTGAATGTTTTGGGAGTCACAAACGACTTTGTGATTAGATTTAAGGCCCTCTCCACAGAAGGAAATGAATGCCTGGTACTGTAAATCTGGCCTCCAAATTCCTATAAACTCCAGGACACAACAGTCTCACCTTAATTGTTTTTAATATCCTTGTTTGAGATATTTCTTAGAAAGGGAGATACTGCCTCTGGAAGCCTTACCAGTTCTGTTCAAGTTTCTCTGCTGACCAGTCAAATTCTAGAGTAAGTTTTTCTTCCCTTACCATAGCTCCTTACTTTTCTCTGTCTTCCTATAATGCCTTATTTTTCTCCTTTGAGAATCTGAGAATTTTGACCAGTTGATGACGGTCAAAAGTCTCTTTGATGAAGGTTTTTCAGGTAGAGCAGGGAGTAAGATCCTGCTTATAAGGAATCTTAGGTCTCAACTGATCTAAGGGGGACATGAGAGTCAAAACTTGAAGGCCTGAGTATCATTTTTTTGTAATCTTAAAGAAAAGATACCATTGTTTTAAGTGTTGGACTGCATGAGCGATAAAGTACATAGCAGGTTGTTATACTTAATGCTATAATTATCATACAATATTATCAGTGACAAAGTATCCAAGGGCTATGATGTACAAAACTATACCGATCACTAAATAATGATAAATTTGGAAAGACACACACACACAAATTCTAAAAAATAATGAAGATATGAAACAGAAGGAAAATAGTGGGATGTTGTAATCATTGCATGTATATCATATTTATAGTGTCTATGAGCAAAACAAAAAGGGAAAATGAAACATAAGTAAGGTTAGAATTACTGATAGATTTACAAACTTCTTTGCACATAGGAAGTGAAGATGACTTTCCCTTTTAAGTCCTTTAATGGTTCATAAGCATAAGTGTCTTGTCTTTAGGATACTTTTTAGGCTATGAACTCAAAAGAGGACAGTTCTCATTTTAGAGAATAACTTCTTGAAGAGGTAAGCAGATTTTTTTTCCCCAAGCCATGGTAGGTTTCTATCCACATTAATAAGTTATCAGAAAACACTATAAGACCTGGGTAAAATCTAATTGCTCATCTCCTGGGAATGCCTCTTCCTTTACACTGTGTTAGGTAATGGTGGTGACTTAGTATTGCTTTCTGGGTGATTACAGTCAGAGCATTTAGGCCCTATGGCTTTTTGGATTGTGGACTTTCTTTCCCCGTATAGACAAAAGTGACTAGAGTCAGCAATGCTTCTCTTCCCAGGTGACATGAGTCATGAAGTTACTGAACAATTTTCATTGACTTGCTTACAGGAATAGACGCTTATATTTCTCTTGAGTCCTCTAACCATTTTTAATCTATATCTTAATTATGTTCTCTATTTCTTTCCTGCCACTATAAAGATGCACAGATTTTTTTTTTTTTTTGAGACAGGGTCTCAGATATAGCTCCAGCTGGCCTGGAACTCACTATGTAGATCATTCCAGGCTGGCCTCAATCTCACAGTGATCTGCCCGCCTCTGCCTCCCAAGTGCCAAGATTAAAGGTATCTGTTGCCATGCCTGGCTGGGCTTATATTTAATTCTAGGGCAACAGGTGTCAGAACCTCTGGAGTTGTGCTGGATAGCTTTAGTGTCAACTTGACACACCTGGGTTGAGGGAGCCTCAATTGAGGAATTGACTCCATTGGATTGGCCTGTGGCCACATCTGTGGAGTATTGTCTTTATGGTCAAACACTGTGGAAGGGCCCAGTCCACAATGAGTGGGGCCACCCTGGGCAGGTGGTTGTGTACCATATAAGAAGGCAGGCAGGGCATGAGCCAGGAGAGCAAGGCATTGAACAGCATTCCTCCATGGCCTGTGCTTCAGCTCCTGCCTCCAGGTTCCTGCCGTCAGTTCCTGCCTTGGGCTCCCTAAGTGATGAACTGTGACCCAGGAGATGTAAGCTGAATAAACCCTTTCCTCCCCAAGTTGGTGTTGGTCAGAGTGTTTTGTCACAGCAATGGAAGACAAACTAGAACAGGAGTGATATGTAACAGCATGTCTATCAGTCCATTTGTCCCCTTATGTAATAAGAGAATTGTCTTTGTAGTGTCCCTTACAGTGCATCACTGCTACCCATGTAGGCAACTAGACAGGAGCTAAATTTCAGGGTCATATTTAACTGGAGAGTTTTCCCTGTTAAAAGTTGTATTCTTTCCCTATAGCAACCTGAATATGAAAGACTGGAAAAGCATATTTAGAGTAAGTGTAAACTGTACCTCTTCTCACTTGTGAAGCTCCAGTTAAAGTAATAACTTGAGTCTGTTCAGCTGAGGTTTTGGGAGAAGGAGGCTTAGTTTGGCTCTGTTGCTGACTGCTGCATATCCGCCAGTTCCCTTGTTTTTGTAGCTGCAAACCATTCCAATTCAAGATTTGTTAAGGGATAATTTTACACCACATCTAATGGGATACATTTGGCCTGTGACTGCCATACAGGTCCAGGATAGTTTCTTTTATTTTGAGAAGCAGAAGGAAAATTGCTGGATTTAGCATGTGGCAAGCATTAATGATAACTTCTGGTGATTCTAGTGAAAGAACTTGATATTTAATTATCATAAATTAGCCATATGTGTCCTTTGATTTGGAGAATTCTTTGAGCCTGATGAGATGGGATGTTCAGTGAGTGTACCAGAGTGTTTAGTAGTGTACCAGAGTGTTTGGCAGTGCACCAGAGTGTTTGGTAGTGCACCAGAGTGTTTAGTAGTGCACCAGAGTGCTTAGTAGTGCACCAGAGTGTTTAGTAGCCTCATCTCCTAGCATTGCTGCACTTGCTAGAATTTGTGAGCATCTTAGCCACACATATGCTACAGAGTCTAGCTGTTTGGAGAAGTAAGCAATGGATCTGATAATTCTTTTGGTAGCTTTGACAACAAACATTAAAGACTCTCTCTACAATATGAATCAGTTCATCCAAAGGGAAGACAGGTACTGTGGTTTAGAATAAAAAAGAAAGCATCCTTTAGGCCAGAGACAGTAGATCCAGCCATTTTATTGGGAATATGAATTAAAATAGTATAAGGAAGTAGGGCTGTTAGGACCAGGTCCAAAGGAGTTAACCATAAAACTGAGTTGGCTGAATCAAGCCTGGTTCCCACAACTACCTTAACTGCAAGAATATATACAGTCCAGCCCTGAGTTCCTAGTTCCCACAGCTACCTGAGGTCAGAATAAGCTTTCCCACCCCCTAAGGAGCCCACCCATTCCTCCCCAAGGGGCTTCAAGCTGCTAAATACAACCAATCAACTTAAAGGTCACCACTGCTTGCATTGTGCTTCTGTAGCCTCACAATTGTGTTTCTATAACATCACCAAATTCCTCTAGTTTGTAGTTTTGTCTTTAAAAGCTCTCTGTAGCAAACAGTCAGAGTTGAACTCATCCCTGAGTGGACTGTGTTGTGTCCCTGATGCATCAATAATTGGCCTCCCTGATACATTAGTTTTCGTAATTGGGTTCTGGTGTGCCAGCAAATTAAATAAATTTTGTATTAAAGATTGAATCCTGGGCTTGAGAGTTTTTCTGTGCAATTTGCAGACCCAACAAGGCTATTGGATAGAGGGATATTACTATTTATTAGCTGTCCTTTGCTGTTAGATCAATCAATACTCTCCATTTGGCTTTAGAACTGGAAAAATGAGGGAATTTCATGGGGACTTGAAAAGTACCAAAATTGGCTCTATCTGAGAAAATTTTAAATAAGAAGCTGAAGTCCTGGTGTGAGTCTAGATTAATAGACCATCATCATTTGTGGAGATAATTATGGGATTGTTTTATGAAAATACGAAATGGAATATCAGTTTCCCTTCCTGGAATCTCTATATTCCAGGAATATAGAGGAAAATAAAGGTAGCTGAGTAGGAGCGAGTGGGAGAGCATGTGGGTTACAGGTAGGGGAGTAAATAAAATGCTATGAACAGGTGCAGAAAATACAGTCATAAAGGCCTACTTAAGCAAGGTAAAGGCTAAAACAATTCGATTAAACAATTAAAATACACAAAATGAAAATTAAAAAAAGAGGTAGAATGAAAAAAAGTAGCAGATATCATCCCATTGGCTGCCGTTTCCTCCTCTCTGGGGTTGCTGTTTCTCCGACTTGCTCAATGTCTTTTTGCAGCCTGAGATACTTCATGGGCTGAGTTCCTCGCTCTCTGCTGGTTACTGTGACCCTGTCTTATCTTTGGGTGCTTAGTGCCATGCTTCCCCTGTCACGTCTGCCTTCTCTCATGTATATTGGGTTATTCTGCTTTCCATGCAAAGTTTATAACGTGTGAGGCTCTGAGGTACAGGTGAGTGCTGTGCCTGTATGACCTTTGTCACTGCGTTCTCATCCCACCAGGACTCAGGCTGCTTTCCCACCAATACACAGCTCTTGCTTGAGCATATTTGTGGCCCTGACTCTGTGTTAGGTTCAGCTTACCTTTGTTTTTACATAGTTTTCCTGGTCGGGCGGTTTTTTACCTTGTCAATGGAGGAGGATCCTGGGCTTTAGAGATGTGAGAATGTCAACTTTTTCTACTTTGTCTGGGAAAGCAGTTGATGGCACGATCTCACTCAGAGTGGATCCTTCCTTTGTCCCAGCTTGAGAGCAATGGAGGCACAGCTGGAGCAGTGAGGTCCTTAGAGGCTTGGGATCTGAAGTTCTGCGTTGGTAGAGGTTGCCTCTGCAGCCCCTCCTCCACTCCCATGAACAGCACTAATCTGTTCAGTGCTCTAAGTTCGACTCTGTTGTTTTCTTTGAAAATCTAATGTTCAGTATTTCTCTGTCTTGTTACCTTCTCACTCTCTGTCCTTTGCTGTGGCCCTGACCTGCCTTTCCTTGCTTCTTATCTCTCTGCAGTTATGGATCACCTGTTTTTTTTACTTTGTGGGATTGTAGGAGATTCCTGTTTGTCTTTATTCTTCCATTTTCCCTTCTCTATGTCCATTTTTTTCCCATTCTTTATAATAACACGGGCAGTTTCTGCTATGGAACACATCCTTAAGTAGTCTTGCCATGGGCGGTCTTTCTAATCTGTCATCTCCCTGTTCCACAGGGACTTCCTTGATACGCCTTCTCCCCACAAGTCTGCTCCCCACGGAGTCTGCTCTGTGCAGCCTCACAAGCTCTTTATCCAGCACTGTCTCCTTTCCCGCTCCTCCCACTCCAGCCTGTGAAATGAGGCCTGAAATCCCTATTTGAAATAGTGCTTTTATATGCTTATCTTTCCATGCCCCAGCTCCACCCATCTTACTGATTGCCTTTTGGGGGTTCTAGTCATGACTTGCCTTAGAGACTTTTTTGTAGCTATCACTGACCCAATTAACTTCTCCAGCTTCTGAAAAAGCCTTTTAAAAATGAATGTTGTAATGAAGGGAATAGTAATTCCACTCAAACCACATAGGGTTTTACTATGGCATTAGTCGATATAGTGGTATTTCCAACAGAAAATGCAGGTCTTGGTTCAAAGGGAGTGAGAGATACTTTAATCTGAGCCAAATATGAATGACCACAGCTTGGGAACACAGGTTTAAGTTGTTCTGAATTATGTTACATGTGAAGCAGTTACATGGACTTTTGAGAGACAGAGAACAAAAGAAAGTCATAAACAAATATGTTTATAAATATATTAGTGGGAACATCAGATATGTGAGTTACAGTAAAATGGAGAAACCTCTGTCAATAGGTTTCATATGCTATGTGATGGTATTCTCATCTTGTGGGTTGGTGGGAACTAATGTACTGCTAAGTTAGTGGATTCCAAAGGTTTTACTGGGTAGTTGAAAGGATGCTAGGTCAGTGTATTAGTTACTTTTCTGTCGATGTGATAAAACACCATGACACCAAATGACTTATGGAAGAAAGAGTTTATTTTAGCTTTCAGTTCTAGCAGATTGAGTCCACCATGGCAGGAAAGCAAGGTGGCAGGAGAAGGAGGTTGAGGACTCACATCTCCAATGGCAAACATGAAGCAGAGAGAGCGAACTGGAAATGGATGAGAGTATGAGTTCTTAAAGCCCACAGTCAGTGACATGTGTCCTCTAGCAAGGCTACATTACACTGTCTAAAGATTCCATGATCTCCCCAAACAGCACCACCAACCTGGGTCCAAGGTTTCAAATCTTGAACCTAGGAGGAACATTTCTCTATCAAACCACAACATCCCTCTCTCTGGCCCTTGTAGGCTCATAGTCATATCATAACACAAAATTCACTCAGCCCAACTTTAAGTCTCTGTAGTCTTCCACGGTCTCAAAACTGTCCAAAAGTCCAAAGTCCAAACTTTATTTTGAGACTTAAGGAAATATTTTAAGTATTATCCCTTAAGAAAAAAAAAATCTACTTTCAACACGCAGTGGCAAAGAATATACATTCGCATTCCTAGGAGAAATCTGGGCATATATTGGACCAAAACAAACCAGAAAACCAGCAGGGCAAATCCACAGTCCTGTATCTCCATGTATAGTATCTGGAGCTTTAGTTCTACAGGGCTTGGATGGTCCCACACTCCAGCTTTGCTGCCTGCAACATACAGCTTTCTCCTGGGCAGGTTCCATTCCCTGTATGCAGCTCCCAGTTGCAGATGTTCCACAGCCCTGGCATCTCCAACATCTTGGAGTCTCCCCTGTAGCCGAAGCTTAACTTTCATAGCTTCGTGTGCTGGCTTCTTGTGGCCTGCCTGCCTCTCAGAGCTTTCTTGCAATGACTCCAGCCATTGAAAACGTTCTGTCTCATGTATCACTGCTGAAGGTTTCCTCCCACTCTGTGGGTTTTCTCTTCACTTCCTTGATTGTTTCTTTAGCTGTACAGAAGCTTTTGAGTTTGACGAGGTCCTATTTGTCAATTGTTGACCTTACTTCCCATTCATCAGTAAGACAGCATGGTCTGATTGAGAAAGTCTTTTCCTAATCCTATGTCTTGTAGGTTGTTGCCAACTTTTTCTTCTATCACCTTCAGGGTTTCAGGTTTCATGTTGAAATCTTTGATCCACTTGGAGTTGATTTTTGTATAGGGTGAGAGGTAGGGGTTTAATTTTGTTCTTCTACAGATGTTGATCCAGTCTTGCTAGCACCATTTGTTAAAGATGTTATCCTTCCTCCACTGAGTTTTTTTTTTTTTCCCCTTTGTCAAATATGAGGTGGCTGAAGTTGTATGAGCTCAAGTTCGGATCTTCAATTTTGTTCTGTTGGTCAACGGGTCTGTTTTTGTGCCAGTACAAGGCTGTCTTTATGAATATGGCCCTGTAATATAGCTTGAAGTCTGGTAGAGCAATCCCCCCTGTATTGCATTTTTCACTCAGGGTTGCTTTAGTAATTAGGGCTCTTTTGTTTTTCCATATAAATTTAAGGATTTTTTTTTTCTAAGTCTGTGAAGAAACTTATAGGGATTTTGATTGGGATTGCATTGAATCTGTGTATCAATTTGGGTAAAATGAACATTTTTACCATATTAATTTTTCTAATTCATGAGCATGGGAGGTCTTTCCATCTTTTGATGTCATTTTCAATCTCCTTCTTCAGGGGTTTATATTTTTTGTTGTAGAGATCTTTCATGTCTTTGGTTAGGTTTGTTCCCAGGTATTTTATTTTTTGAAGCTACTGTGAGTGGGAAGGTCTTTTATGTTCCTTCTCTACTTGTTTATTGTTGGTGTAAAAAAGTTTACTGATTTTTCTAGGTTAATTTTGTATCCTGCCACTTTACTGAAACTCTTAATCATTTCTATTAGTTTTCTGGTGGAGTTTTTAGCATCTCTCAGGTAAACTATCATATCATCTGTGAAAGGTGATAGTTTAATTTCCTCTTTTTTTAATTTACTCTTCTCCATTTAGGATGATGTTGGCTGTGGGTTTATTGTATATGGCTTCGATTAGATTTAGGAATGTTCTCTTCAGCCCAATTCCCTCTAGAACTTTAAACACGAAGGGATGCTGGATATTGTCAAAGGCTATTTTTCTGCATCAATCGAGATGATTATGTGACTTTTGTCTTTCAGTCCATTTATGTGTTTTATGATATTTATTGATTTATGTATGTTGAACCATCCCTGCATCTCTGGTATGAATCCAACTTGATCATGATGGATGACCTTTTTGATGTAGGTCTGTATGTGATTTGCCAGTAATTTGTTGAAAATTTTTGCATCTGTGTTCATTAATGAGATGGGTCTATAGTTTTTTTTTTTTTTTGGTTGTGTCTTTGCCTGGTTTTGGTATTGGAGTGATGCTGGCTTCATAGAAGTAGTTTGGGATATTTCCCTCTGTGTGTATTCTTCTGAACAGTTTGAGTAGTAAAGGTTGTAAGACCTCTTTAAATGTTTTATAGAATTCTTCTGGGAAACCATCTGGGCTTGGGTTTCACCAGTGATACATCAGACAGCATTAACATCCAGAATATATAAACTACTCAAAAAGAAAGAAGAAAACAAATGACTAACTCAAAAAGATGGAGTAAAGAGATGAACAGAGACTTCACCAATGAGGAAGTAAAGATGGCTGAGAAACTCTTAAAAAGTGTTCAACATTGCTAATAATTAAGGAAATGCAAATTAAAACTACTCTAAGATATCATATCATTCTGATAAGACTGGCTAAGTTCAAGAAAACAAAAGACACCAGATGCTGGAGAGGTTGTGGGGAAAGGGGAACACTCATCCACTGCTGGTGGCAATGTAAGCTGGTACAACCACTGTGGAAAGCAGTGTGGAGAACCCTTAAAAGACTCAAAATGAGCCTACCAACTGACCCAACCATCCCACTCATGGGTATATACCCACAAGATTCATCCTACTGCAAAGATACGTGGACATCTATGTTTATTGCAGCTCTTTTCACAATAGCAAAGAGTTAGAACCAACCCAAATGCCCCTCAACTGAAGACTGGATAACAAAAATGTGGTACATCTACACAATGGAGTTCTATGCAGTGGTAAAGAAAGACGACATCATGAGATTTGCAGGTAAATGGATGGAACTTGAAGCCATTATGCTAAGTGAAATAACACTGCCCCCCCAAGAAAAAATGGGGAATGGTTTCCCTAATTTGTGGATGTTAGTACCAAATCCCCCAATTGAAAGAAAAGCTGAGGAATGTTATTGTTACATTACTTTCTATCTGAAAGCAACTGTGATGTTATAATGTGAATATCTTAATGATCACTAGAATTAACTTACCACCTAATTTTAGGCATGGTACATGGGTGGAAGGTATATATTCATATTTTAGATTAATATAAAATTAAGAGAAAAAATCTGAACCCCTGAACATAATAAAAAAGAGGGGATGTGTGGATGAAACTGATCAATGAATACCAAGTTGGTTACATATAACATGATGCTTTGGTGTATGATTTTACAGTAGGATCAATATAGATGTGATATTGCATGCATTTCAAAAGCCTCAAAGAAAGAACTGTGTCATTTGTTCAGAACTGTGGGATTTTTAACCACAAAGAAATTATGCATGTTTAATGACATAGACATGTTCAGCAGTTTTAAGTTTTAAACAATGTATATATGCATGAAACATGTGACTCTATAAATATGTACAACTTTATATTTGTATATGTCAGCCAAAATAAATTAAATAAAAATAAAGAAGAAATAGAAACTCAAATTTTTGCCCATTTTTAATGGGTAAAATCAAATGAATTGCTATTTAACTGTTTCATTTTCTCCTTGGATAGGAGACCCTTAACAGATATATGGTATGCAAGTATTCTATCTCATTGTGCAGTCATTATTTTACTTGGTTGATTAGCTTGTTCTTTTGCTGTGTAAAAGCCTTTTAGCATTGTATAGTTTTGATCCTGGAATAATATTTGCAACAAATTCAGTAATATTGAAATAAAACCCTAATTTAAAATTAAAAATAAAAAAGAAAATGAGTGGCCTCAATAGCTCTTTGAACCTGTGGAGGAAAAATCCAGGATCCCCCTCACTTTTGTATCTTTCATCCCTCCAAAGCCAATCTCATGTGCATGACACCGCCAAGTTCCACTGCCAGCTTGAGATAGACCCTTGCCCCCTTGAATCACATTTGCAGCACCTTTTGTCTGTTGTTGTTTTCTAGGAGCTGAGAACTCCTTAGGTCTTTTCCTTTCACAAGTTTGAAGCTTAATTGGGTGGGGTCTTGCCCTGAGGTCACCCTTCCCACAATTCTAGTGGAGAGCCAGAGGATTCTGCTTGACTCTAATCTCCTTAACAATTATATCCCTTTTCCAACACAATATTGAGCCCTTGGCTGTACCATTAAGCTTCCTAGTGCTCTTTTTCTGTCTAAACTGTGTATTTGTATCTCTTTCTGCTCCACTTGCTATTTTTCATTGTAGCTTTACATAAGAGGTATTAGTAATAACCAAGTCATAGATTTTACTTTATGCTACCTTGTAATTTCCCCCACCAAAGAAATAAGTCCATTAATTTTAAATTTAGCCTTTGACAAATTCTTTGCTAAAATATCACAGGAATGGTCTCCAGCCCATTTGCTATTTTTTTTTTTTTTGGTCTTTTTGAGACAGGGTCTCCCCATAGCCCCAGCTGTCCTGGAACTCACATTGTAGACCAGGCTGGCCTTGAACTCACAAAGATATGCCTGCCTCTGCCTCCCAAGTGCTAGGCCATTTGCTATTAAAGACCTTATTCCCTAAAACCTCTTGATCTGGGCCTCTACAGTATACATTACTCTTAGTACTGCTGTATTTCAGGGACATACTTGAATGGCCCACTACACTCTGATTTTCTTATCCAAAGTTCTAACGCCTCCTATATTCCTCCAAAAACACCATGGTCAAGTTATTCACAAGAAGAGCTTTCTCTCTGGTATCATCTTCTCTATTAGTCACTTTTCTGTTGTTATGATAAATCATCATGACTGAGGCAACTTGAGAAGCAAGAATATTTTTGGCTTATGGTTCTGGAGGAAGAAAAGTCCATCATGGAGGGGAAGCAATGGCAGCAAGTGGCAGGCATGGCCCCAGGACTCAAATGCTTAGAGATTATATCTTCAACTGCAAACTGGAAGCAGAGAAAGTGAACTGGAATTGGGGTTAGGTGACAAACTCCCAAAGCTTGTCCTCAGTGACGTACTTCCTCCAGCAAGGCTATACCTCCTAAAGATTCTATGATCTCCCCCAATAGAGACATTAATGGTACCAAGTGTTCAAATACTTGAGTCTGGGGGGGCATTTCTCATTCAAAGCACAACAGTCAGATACAGAGATAGTGATAAATAGTAAAACACTGTTTAGAACTAAAGACATCTCAGGATAATTTTGACTGTCAATCTTTGGTATCCCAATGCTCCACAATCACAGTCCTGATCAGTCCTTAGAGCCTTCACCATGGCATGGCTTATTATTATTTTTAAAGAGAATTTTAGTTCATACTTGATCTTTCCCCTTTCTTTCTTTCTTTCTTTCTTTCTTTCTTTCTTTCTTTCTTTCTTTCTTTCTTTCTTTTGAAGGGCAATGAGTTAAAATCATATTTTGCTGATCATACCAAGGCCTCCATTCTAGACAAAAGGAGGAACTGCCACCCATACCATAAGGTTAAAATAGAGCTGCAGGAAGACTGTGCAGGGATAAGGATAAACATGTTTTTTGAAATAACTGTTGCAGGTGGTCAGTGCAAAGGCCAGATAAGCATGTTTTCAACATAACTCAACAATCCCAGGAACTATATGTTTTCAACAACCCAACAATTCCAGGAAATATACCATGAATCCTATCCCCCTTCACCCCTGCCTTCAGGGCTCTTATAAGCCCACCAATCCCACAGCCTACCCCCACACACATTGTTTGCTAAGTTATAAAAGCCCACCAATCCCGTAACGCCAAGGCATGGAAACCCCTTGCTTGTGATTTTTTCCTTTAAAATAGTGCCTGTAGGAGCCTGGGGCTCTCCCCGTCCTGCTGTTCCAGGTATGGGAACAGCCCGAGCTCAAGCTTGCTGATTAAAAGATTCTCTGCCTTTGCATCAGTGTCGCGTCTCCTGGTGGTCTGCAAGGGTCTTGGATTCAGGGCATAACACTTCCTTCTTCCTTCTTTCTCTACAAGAATTAACCATTCATGGAATTAGACTTAATTTGCCCTTATTTCCAGACATCCATACTAAGGTCTGCAGAATAATGTTTGCAGTTTGTAGGTATCCATTGTGAATGGGTCTGAGAGCTTGTAGAGAGTCTTTGCTTGTGGCAGATCTATATGGATCAGCTGCTGCCCAGACAACAAAGCAAAAATTCATAAGAAAATCTGGGAGAAAAGCTCATCATGGGGACATGTTTCAAGGGAAAACCATTCACAAATAATCTGTTCATTTATTTGTGCAATGTCTCTTTTGTACATCTGTTTTC
Organism: Rhizomys pruinosus; assembly: GCA_009823505.1. NCBI lineage: Eukaryota > Metazoa > Chordata > Mammalia > Rodentia > Spalacidae > Rhizomys > Rhizomys pruinosus. The sequence continues at coordinate 81,612 of VZQC01013352.1, read as the reverse complement.
TTGCAAAGCCCTTTAATGGATGCTTCCTATTGAAAAGACAATGAAAATATGTAAGAAATGTGGTGTAACAAAACTATATATACACATACATATACATATACATACACACACACACACACACACACACACACACACATATATATATATATATATATTTTTTTTAATTTTTGGTGCAAAACTTAGAAAGCCAAATAGTCTTTTATTTATCCTTGTCAGTTTATCATCATGGTGCTGTGGTGTGAATACT
>VZQC01013352.1:20422-77263 GCA_009823505.1 Rhizomys pruinosus | reverse complement strand
CATCATCATCATCATCATCATCATCATCATTATCATCATCATCTTTTCCCAAGAGTGTGGTTAGCACTCTCTAACTCACATTATGCTCTTCAAGTTATTTTTCACATTGAATCCTGTGACCTCTTCTAAATGCAGGCTGGACATGATACATGTGTTGGTTTGAATGAGAATGTCCCGCATAGGCTTCATGTATTCAGATATTTTGTCCCCAGTTGGTGATGCTGTTTTGGAAGATCTTGGGAGGTGTGGCCGTGCTGGAGGAAGCACAGCATTGGGGGCAGGCTTAATGAGTTCGACAAGCCTTGCAGGCTCCAGTTGCCCTCTCTTGGCTTTCAGTGTTCATTGGAAGATGTGAACCTCAGCTTTCTGCTCCAGCTCCTGCCACAATGGACTCTAATTCCCTGGAACCATCAATCACAAGCTCAAATAAACTCTTCCTTTTATAAATTCCCTTGGTCATGGTGGTTTTATCACAGCAACAGAAAAGTGACTAATACAGTATTACTCCTACCTTTTATCTCCAAGCCTCCAGGAGGAGGCTCCATGACTTAAGACTTCACATTCCAATGGCCAATTATTCCATTAAATATAATGTATATATGATTTTTCTGTTTATAAAATAAAGTTATAGACTAAGTTGGTAAATGCTAACTTGATTGAAACTGAGAAAATGTATGGCTCAATATAAAGGATTCTTACAGACTTTGGCATACACTCGAATAATCTAGGAAGCCTTAAGAAGTCTTGATGCCAACTGCCAAAGTCTCCACCAGATCTAGATCCTGATCACTTCCTTAATTTCTCTCTCCTTCACCCTAGCTCTCTGCATGTCACTAGATTTTTTTTTTTTTTATTTCTGGAACATTCCCTGTTCCCTCTTGTCTCAGGTTCTTTGATTCTGCTATTTACCTCTGCCAAGAATTTTCTCATTTATAGTTGAATCTTATTATTCAAAGAGCTCTCTCCTCATTTGCCAAGTTTTTCTTGACCCAACAGGTGACATTAGGACCCAACATTACAGGCTCTACTTGTACTGTTTTGCTACCTTTTATTTCCTGCTGTGGGTAATAATACACTGTCTGAAGGGGTGGAGCCCAGGGTCAGGTTATGCCACTGTCTGCCTCTGTGACCTCAGTGCTTAGCTTAGTGGGATGTCTTTTGAAGCACACCATGAGTGTGTGTTAGGTAAACAGCTATGGATAGGTTTGAATAGTTTCTGTAAGGAAGATTAAACATAGAGGAAATAGAACTTCTATCTGATGATTATTTCGCACTATAGTCTGTTTTTCTTCTGCTTTTATTTCCTATAACATTTACAGGGGACTGACTATTATTATGCAGAAATCTCTAAAGATGTTGGAAGATACTTAAAACGAGTTTTCCCATGAAAAATATATCCAATTTTACTGTGTTTTGTTGAAAATCCTTTACACTTAGGGTTTCTCCCTTTGAGAGCAATGATCTGTCCAATATATCTAATGAAAATAAAAAGCTGTTTATTATAGTGCAAAAACAATTCCCAAGTCCTCCTATTTTCTATTCATCCTTATCATATAATCGTTTTCTCTCTCATATTAATTAATGTTGTGTCACTATTTCAGAAAAATAGAATTTCAGCATCCCCACTGTAAACATGTCCTGCACCATAGTATATGTGATCATATTTTTACCTTGGGTGTCCGCCCAGTGTTGCTGTCTCCTCTCTGCTCTGTTCTATATGCGATTCATTGATAATTCTATCACTGGGGCTCATGCATTTGCTGAGCCATTGAATAAAAGGAAGTGTGAATATCCTTTTTGGAAAAGAATAAAATGTGTCAACTTCCTTTTGATCTCTTCTCCAAGAAAAATACCCCTGACAAAATGATGGTTTTGTTGTTATTTTTAGACCACATTTCTGTACATCTTAAGGTGCCAAGGACTTTCTAAGGAGCATAGCAGTGGGAGACAAATGAACTCAAACCTGGGGCCAGTTTGGCCAGATTTCAATCTGATTTTCATATTTTCCACTTCGGTGGTATACTGGTCACATCTCTTTGTTCTGAGATAGAAGCAGCTTATGGCAGAAGGATTGATTTGGTCTCACAATTAATGGGATACAGGGTCCCAAGGTGGTGAAGACATGCAGCTGGTGGTACGTCTGTGACAGTGGGAACTGGTAATGGACAGCTTGTCACATCTCAGTAGATCAGGAAGAAAAAGCTCTGCTTGGAAGCCATGGCCAGGCTATAACTTGCAAGCCCTGCCACCCAGTGACCCAGCTTCTCTAGTAACATCCCATTCTACAACCTCCCAAATCAGTACCACCAGCTGGGGACCAGGTATCCAAACACACATGTCTGGGAGGGACATTAGATTATTAGCAACTGATGTCAATCACCAGTCTGTCATTTCTGTAACACCTGTACCTGACACCATCTTTGAAAGAGCAAATGCCATCTGTAAGGAGACTCAGGCCCTGATACAAAATGGGGATAGACACCAGAGAAACAAAGATAAGTAGGAGACTGAACCAAAGGCTGCCAAGGACTATTGAATTAAATGTGAATGTCATCATTCACATTTAAAAGCAGACTTAGAAATTCACTTCACAGTTTTAGCTCTAGTCTTCTCTTCTATGCAATGAACAGTCATGAAACTGAGTGTAAGGTACATAAGATAATGAGGTGCCGGGAGCACATACCTGGTGGCTATTAGCTTCAGTCATTTCTCTTTTTTTGTATGCTATTTTATTTTACGCTACAGCCAGTGTATATAAAATAGTTGTAACTTTGTGAAACAGAAATCCACGAAAATTCAGAGAGGTAGCTGTTAAAGTCTGACAAGCAGAAGATTGTGTGTCATGGCACATGTGTTACAGAGAAGCTTTTGTACAGGCTTCAGATTTAGTTCTCTTGAATATTCACTGGCTCATGAAAAGTGGCTTGAGAAACCGCTGAAAGACTAGAGTGCAAAAAGGAGCAGACTTACTGGGATCTGAAGGGATTTGAGCTTGAAAACATCCCTGTCAACAGAGGGTCATGAGCATTCTGCAGACAGAACTGTTTCAGGTCTGCAGCTGCCTAGGAAATATTCACGTGGTTAAGCCCAGCTTCCAGGGGGAGCTGCTGAACCACTTTCTTCATGGTGGCAACTCTGGAGGATCCTGACTCCAGAGGTAGGTGAAGCATCCGTCTGTCCATCTGTCTGTGTGAAGGGCTACAGAAGCCTAGTTATTTCTTTTTATAGTTCAAGCAGCTTGGGACTGGGGTAGTTTGGAAGCTGTCCACGTCTCCACAGGTGCACTGTGCAGAGCTGGAGGCTCTGGTTGTGAACTCTCAATTCTGCTATATTTAACCAAGAATGAATTTTTATATTCTCAGTATTAATGAACATAAAATTAAACAATGGGTTAATGAATCTTATGTTGGCTGAAAATAATACAAAATAAAACCCAGGAACTAATACAGTGATTCCACTGCAGCTTCAATCTTACTGTTCGCTAGAATCTTTTGAGAATTTTTAGAAAGTGCATGCCTAGACTGTATCCTATTCCAGCTAAATAATAATATGGAATGGAATAGGCATCAATATTTTTATGACTCTGTGTGATTCCAGTGTGATCTCATGCATAAAATTTGCTGACACCCTGTTGAGATACTTCAAACCATATCTAGCACAGCATGAAAGGTCTGTTCTTTTGTCACTCAATCTTGGGCATACTGTTTTCTTAAGTGTCTTTGGGGGAGCTCATTTTCAGATGTATTTTACTTTCTTTTCTGGACTCACAGTTTTTGGTTACTTCATCTCTATCATGTCTTGTGTATCATGCTCCTGTGTGTGCCTCTTGGAAAATGAATCTGCAAAGTTAATGGAAAAGGACTCTTACTTCAATAAGGTCATTATTCTAGTCAGCTCTTTATTGCTGTGATGAAACACTGACCAAAACCAACTTGTCCATGCCATAATTCATTGTCTGGTATGGCCAAGACAGGAACTCAGAGCAGGAACTGAAGCACACATCAGAGAGGGGGCACGGAGCACACTGCTTACTGGCTTACTCCTCTAGCCTTAGCATAGCCTGCTTTTTGCAACCCAGGACTACCTGGCCAGGACAGTGAGCTAGGTCCTCCACATTATTCAACAACCAAGAAAATGTCTCACAGACATGCTTACAGGCCATTCTGATAGAGGAAATTCCCCAGTTGATTTTTCCTCTTCCTAGGTATATCAAGGTGACTGCTGAAGCCAACCATGACAGTGATGACATTCACATTTAATTCAATAGTCCTTGGCAGCCTTTGGTTCAGTCTCCTACTTATCTTTGTTTCTCTGGTGTCTACCCCCATTTTGGATCAGGGCCTGAGTCTCCTTAGAGATGGTATTTGCTCTTTCAAAGATGGTGTCAGATACAGGTGTTACAGAAATGACAGACTGGTGATTGACATCAGTTGGTAATAATTCATGTTTTTTGTTTATTTTATTTGTATGAATGTTATATCTACAGGTATGTAAGTGCATCCATGTGATGCAGTGCCTGCAGAGGCCAGAAGAGGGCATTGGATCCCTTGGAGCAGGAGTTACAGACAGTTGTTAGCTGGCAATTGGGTTCTGGGAATTGAGCACTAGTCCTCGGTAACAGCAGCCAGCCTTCTTAACTGCTGAGTCATCTGTCCAGACCCAAATTTATGTTTATTTAAAGGCAGCTAGACTGGCACCACTTTTGCAGTTGATTTCTCTCCACAACTCAGAATTTTCTTCAAGGGATGGGGAGACACCAGGGCTGTGGATGCATCAATGTTTCATCTCTAACATCAGTTGCATCATCTGTCTCAACCATGCTGTGCAATGCCCATGGAGGTCAGAAGAAGGCATCAGATTCCCCTGGAACTGGGGTTATGGATAGTTGTTAGCTGCCATGTGGGTGCTGGGCATCAAACCAGGGTCCTCTGCAAGACCAGTCAATGCTCTTAACCACTGAGCCAACTCTACAGCCCCTATTTCTTCTGTAAAAATATATTTATGTTTAGCTGGGTGTGGCGGTACACACCTTTAATCCTAGTACTCAGGAGCCAGAGGCAGGAGGCTCTCTGTGAGTTCAAGGCCAGCCTGGTCTACAGAGTGAGTTCCAGGCCAGCTGGGCCTACAGGGAGACTCTGTTTCAAAAAGACCAAAAAATACATATATATATATTTATGTTTATAGTGCAATATGTACTTAAGAAAGATTGTGAGATCTAATAGTTTTAATCTAGCAGGGAAATATAAGCCTGTTTTTGTTTGTTAATAATATTTTTGGGGTATAAACACATTATAAAAATAATTTCTTAAGCTGGGCATATGCCTTTAAATCCTAGCACTTGGGAGGCAGAGGCAGGCAGATCTCTGTGAGTTCAAGGCCAGCCTGGTCTACAGAGTAAGTTCCAGGACAGCCAGAGCTATAGGGAGAACCAGTCTCAAAAACACCAAATAATAATAAAAGTAATAATAATAATAATTTTTCTTTTAAAATTTATTTATTTATTTATTTATTTATTTATTTATTATTTTATGTGTATGAATGTACTGTCTGCATGTAAGTAGGTGCACCTGTGTCCTGGAACTGGAGTTGAAGATGGTTCTTAGCCACCATGTGAGTGCTGGGAATCGAACCCGGGTCCTCTGCAAGAGCAGTTGGTGCTCTTAACCACTGAGACATCTCTCCAGGCTTAATAATAATTTCTTATATATTGTTTTATAGACTGTCTTGGTCTCAATATTTTCTGTATCATGAACACTTAATTTAATTTAACATCATCTTCTTTAGGGACTGGGAAATATTCCACCAAATGAGTATTTTGTTATTTATTTAAGTAATAGTCTTGCTAGACATTTAATCAGGTCCTGATATTTTAGTATCACAAGTAATCCTCTAGTAAAAACTACTACTGCTAGCTCGTTTGTTAAGAACTTTGTGTGTCTATGTATATTTTATGTGTGTATGTTCATGTGTGAGGAAAGGCACTTTTGTGCCAGGGCACATATGTGGAAGTCAGAGGACCACCCGACAGTCAGTCTTCTTCTACCTTCCTGAGACAGGGTCTCTTCTTGTTGCTACTACCTCGGCCAGGCTAGCTGATTCACAAACTCCTAGGGATCCTCCTGCCTCCCCTCCCTTCCTGCTGTAGAAGCACTGGGATTATACACATGCACTAGGACATCTGTCTTGACCTGGAGTTTGGGGATCTGAACTCAGGTTCTTATACTTACATGTCAAGTGCTTTTCCCATTGAGTCATCTCCCCAGCCCCTGATAACTCTATAAATATGACACTTAGAATAGACTGTAGGTTGCTGTGCTTGGAAATAGTGCTGTGAGAAAGTATTAGGACTATCCCCACTGACACATTTCATTCTTTTTATTCTTTTAAAGCATATACAGTAGGTGAATGCTCACACGCTGAAATTTAATTGCAGCCCTACATAAAGCCACCAATTTGCTGAAGCTGTCCCAAGCAACACTTGGCTGCTTTTGTCACCACATGTGACAGGGGTTGTGACAGAACTCTCAGAAGTCAGCTCAGTTCCTCTGAGATGAAACAGCCCTCAAGAGATGCGTTTTCAGGTTGGTTGGAATTACAGTTACTGATTAATCTTACTGTGATATTTGAACCCGTGACGAGCATGCTACTAATGGGGCTTCCTCTTGGTGCTTTGCCTGTATGTCTCCTTCTGTTTCTCATCTTAGCCCCTTAGATTTTGCTTCTCTCTCAGTTATTGTCCAGTCCTGTTCTTTGTGTTCTACACTTCTTACAGGTTTGTGCCCTACTTTCCAAATTTCCATTTATGGGGCTGGAGAGATGGCTCAGTGGTTAAGAGCAACAACTGCTCTTGCAGAGGACCTGGGTTCAATTCTCAGCACCCACATGGTGGTGAAGAACTCTCTTTAGGCTGGGCATGATGGTGCATACTTTAATCCTAGCACTCGGGAGCAGAGGCAGGTGAATCTCTGTGAGTTCAAGGCCAGCCTGATCTACAGAGTGAGTTCCAGGCCAGCTGGGGCTATAGGTAGACTCTGTCTCAAAAACAAAACAAAACAAAACAAAAATGTTATTCTCCAAATTTCCATTTACTTCCCATATTTACAGTGGTCTAACTGCAAGTCCTGCCTTTTAACTGAAATTATTTCCTTTAATGTCATGGCTATTTTCTTGAGGGACATACTAGGGTACATATGTTCTGCTTACCATAATTCCAGAAGTGACTTAACCTCTCAATGCTATGCAGAGCATCCAGCAGGCTGGTATAGCAAATACCACAGGCAGTGTGTACTTTGCAGGTGGGCCTTGCCTGGTTAGGGCTTGTTGACTGATGAAACCCCTTACATTCCCCTCAGTTTCCTTACTCCAGTTCCTTCCTCCATCCATCCTTTGGGAGAGGTGTTCCCTGGGGCCTCCTCTTCTCACCTGTCTTCTCTGGGATAGTGTGCTTGTGTGTCACCTCCATTTCAGGTACTTGCATTCTCAGCACAGGGAGCACATGGGTGAACAAGGGGCAGAGCTGGATTAAGATGTGAGAGTCCTCAGGCTGCCTTTACAGAGCACCCGAAACCGTGTGGCTTCAGGCACAGAAGCTTATTTTTCACAGTTCTGGAAGCTAGGGAGTCTAAGGTAGAGGTACTGGCTGATGTGTGTCCTGATGAGGGTCCTCTGCTGCCCTAGGGATAGCCTCTTCTTTGGTTGTTCTCTCATGACTGAGAGGGGAGTTGGGAGGGGAGAAAGGGAGTGGACATTACTTGTATTTGTTTCATAGGGTCCCATCCTCATAAACCTCATTTATTCTTGCTTTATTATAGACCATAGCCAGTCAGATTAGTGGCTAAAGCTTAAGTATATGAATTTTGGGGAGTTACAGTAAAATACATGCATACAATAACATATCTACAATACCATGCAGTAACATGCATAGTATGGGTCAAAAATTAAATTCTGGAGAATAGTGAGATGACATCATTTTCATGATGATTGGGAGCTACCTACCTGTCGTGTACCGAGTCTGGAGTCACCCTTCTGGCCAATGCCACAGTCATCTCTGACCTCCACCTTCAGCTCCGTAGCAAACCTTGCTGATTTTGCCTCCTCAGTTGTTTTGCACTCCTAGCCTGGTTACCATGGTCCTTGCCGGTATCTTCATCATTTCTTTTTACCCGGCCTAATATGGAAATTAGATTTTCCTAATTATTGGTTGGCTGTCTCTACATTACTCCTGCCAGGATGACTTACACAAAATGGTGATTTTCCACATCTTACATTCTAACGGGTGAGCTCTGTCATCCTGCATAAAAACTTCTATTAGTCTGTACCTGTACTGTCTGGTTGAGTGGTTCTCAAGCTTCTGTGTAATAACAAACATTTGAGTCTCCCAGATTCTGCTTGGTAGGCAAAAATCTAAGAACCTAGAACCCTAGATTCTGATAGATGTGGTTCCTCTACTCTTTGAGAAAATGTATCAGCCTTCATAGGCCACCTTTCTCTTGCTCATACTGTAGGGGTACATTTATTATGTTTACTACAGTAATTATCTTTTATATACCTACCTCTGATATGAGCCCCCAAACAAAGGGAGAGATGATACTTGCAGGTTCTTGGTTGTCTTCAGGTGTCCCCTTGAGTGATCATGGGCTCCTCCCTCTGTGTAAAAGACACTGTACAATGCTGCCTCTTAAAAAAAGCTATTATGTGAAGGGCCATTCTCAACAACACGTGTGTACAATTGGTAGCACAGCTCCCCTACCGGCTGCTTGTGGCCTTGCACCGTTTGGTCTCATGTTCAGCTCAGTGCTTTCTTTTGCAAGAACCTTTGTTTCAGACTATTTTTGCCAGATGTGTAGGTTTGAAGTGTGAGTACTCATAATAATTCCATCTAGAATGTATGGATTTAGAAGGAGATTTATTTTAGTTCACAGTTCCAGAGGTTTTTGTCCCAAAGCTGGCTATGTTGTTTGTGGGCAAGGAAACATATGGGAGGGAATGTGTGGTGGAAGTTTGCATATTCTCATCTAGAATTATGAGAGTTCAACTCCAGGTAGAAGGCTTCCAGGTCAGTTCCTGTTCCATTGCTCTAAGTCCTGTGTCCAAAGTATGTCCCGTCTTCAGTGATAGGCTCTTATCTATTATTTCTGGAAGATTACCAAGGGCCTTAGCAATAGCCTGTGTTATCTTTCATTTATTCTGCTCATGAAGTATTCTGCTGTTGTTTCCAATTGGATTATTGAGGTTTTCAATCCCATGTTTATTTCCATTTGGGTTTTCTTCACTATTTCTATCTCTTTTGTGAATTCACTCTTCCAGTCATGAACTGGTTTTGATATTTCATTAAAGAGCCTTATTTGTATATTCTTGGGCTTCCATCACAAGTTTATTCCTTTCTTCTTTGAGTTCTTTGAGTTGTTTGTGCTTTGATCATGTTTATCATTTTTTTTTAAATTCTGTGTCCTGGGGTTGCTCAAGGCAGTTCTCATTGTAGTGCACTTATGTAGGACTAGCGGGTTTTGTTGGGGACATAGTCTCTTGGTTTTTGTTTGTGTTTTTTGTGCTGCTATTTGGACATGTGGATACTCTTTGTTGGCTTTATGTCCAGTAAGAACTTCTACTCTGCTTTAATTTAGTTTGATTTGCATTCTGTTTATATTGTTTGTGTTCTTGGTTGTTTTTTGTTCAAAACTGTGAACTAGATTGGTGTGTGTTTCAGATTCTGGCAGGGTAGTAGACTGTTCTGGGCATATGGTGGGACAGAGTAGTAGGTAGTGTGGCCAGGTTAGTAGGAGGGATGGTCTGTGTCACAGATTAGGAGCCAGTGAAGTTCGTGCTAGGGGATTTAGTTGGTCCTTGTTAGGAAGCTACTTCGGAGATCTGAGGCAGAGGTAGTGGGGCTCATCTGGGCACAGGCTGGCAGGAGACAGGGTGGGGTGGGCAGGAGGAATGGGATAGAGAGCCAGGGGTGGGATCTGACTTACCAGAGTCTTGGTGGGACAGGTCAGTCTGGCTGCTCAGGAGCCAGGCAGGGGGTGGGGATAGTACCTCAGGAGGGACTTAGTATATCTATGCTAGAGTGTTTAGCTGGTCTAGGTTAGGAAGCTAGTCCAGAGATCTCAGGCAGTTCACATGGTCATGCATTGCATACAAATCGAAACCTTTCACATCCTTTCTACTTATATTATACTATAGTGTTTTCTGTTGTATTTCATTTCATTAACAAAAAATCTTGGTTAGATGCAACAAACAACACTGCTTACAATGGGAGTCTTGATTGGCAGTATGACTATTACTGATTTATGCGTTTTTTTGGTCTTTTTGAGACAGGGTTTCCCTGTAGCCCCAGCTGTCCTGAAACTCACTCTGTAGACCAGGCTGGCCTTGAACTCACAAAGATCTGCCTGTCTCTGCCTCCAGAGTGCTAGAGTGCTAGGATTAAAGGCATGCACCACCATGCCCAGCCTTTTTTTTTGACTTACGCATTTTAGAGTCTATTTCTACCTATTAAAATAGGGTAAGATAACCCTGTGTGTGTTAATGTGGCAACAGCCTCTTGCCTTTGAGTGTTTACTGAGTCTCTCTCTCTCTCTCTCTCTCTCTCTCTCTCTCTCTCTCTCTCTCTCTTGGAACTGCAGATTGAACTTAGAGCCTTGTGCCCAATAGGCAAATGTTCTGCACTGGTGGCACCCCAGCCACGTGTGTCTCTTGATTGTGTCAAGTGGCCATGTTGAGTGACTGACCTAACCGTCTAGGTTGTGTCCCTGCATTCTATCAAGCTCCCACAGCAATGAAATCATCTATAGACACATTTCTTAGGACCAACTTCTACCTCTGTCTTTTACCAATTCATACTTAAAGTAAAATTAAGACTGGTATGGTAGACTCAGAGTTTTGGGTATGAAAAGCAAGAAGAAACAATAAATTCACAAGTTGTGTAGGTTTTGTTGTCTTCAGTTTGCCAAGTGGTCTCTGGATTTCTTTGAGTCTTAGCCATTGGTAAACATGGTTATTTTATTCTAATCTGTTACTAGCATTAATAATCAGATCACATATCAGTCAATAATTATATCTATATGCACGCAAATAGGTTACAAAATAGCTCCAAAGGGGATAAATAGGCAGAGTTCAAGGAGTTCACAGAGGTCTTAGAGCAGAGGAAGAGAGATAATAAAAGATGTGGAGAGAGTCAGCGATTAGATGAACTACTAAGGAACCCAGCTCCAGACTGTTGGAAGTTGGCTGTTGCAGGGGTTGTAGGGTTGCAGGACTGAGCCACACTTCAGGGCTCAGTGAGTTGCAGAGGCAGAGTGCAGAAACACAGAGGGCCTAGCTGTGTGGTCTAGGACTGGGTTAGTCAGGTGGCCAGATGAATGGCAGTTTGAGTAGTCCATAGCCTCATTTGGAACTGAACTGAGCTGAAGCTGTGGGGGCAGCCAGGGGTTTGCCACCTACTGGTCCCTGGATACACACAGTGGGTGGCCAGATGACAGGCTGGTGGGGCTGTGGCCACTGCAGTGATAGATATTCTTCTCTTTATGGGGTGAGAGTATTGCATCTTCCTTGTTTTGGTGTTTTGTTTTTTTCTAATATGAGTTTAATAGACCCCCTGTGCTCATATTTCCTAGTCTATTTTGGAATATTTATAGGAGGTACCTTTTTACTTGTAGGAATAAATTACTTATCAGTCTGCCTCATGGATGGTGTTGGTCAGGGGTGGTGTCCATATGCATAACAGGGCGTAGAGTTGTGCTGCATCTGCATTTGCACTTACCACAGAGCCAGAGCCATTTCCTATAGATTTTAGTATACTCCCAAGAGTGTATGCACAGAGGGGAGGGGAAAGTGGCTGGGATCCCAAGTGAAAGTCCTTTCTCTTACTGTAGTAAGATCTAGCTATCACTGTACTATTCTGTGTATTTCATTGTCATGGCTGTGGGCTAAGGGTTTTCTGAAGATCAGCAAAGCAGCTTCTACTCCATGATGGCAGTGTTCACATCTGGGACAGGAGAAATTGCTCACTACAACATTGAGAAATACTCTTGGTGATGCCTGTAAACTGGACTACCAACATAGCAGGTACACATAGAGAAAGCTTTGGTAATATAGTATTTCATGGAGGACAAATACCTTGACCCTTTTTTATGGAGATTATTCTTCTTTAAGATTTTACTTGTTATTTTTATTTTATGTGCATGGATATATTGGCTGCATGTGTGTAGGTGCAGCCATGCTGCCCAATGCCCACGGAGGTCAGAAAAGGGCATTGGATCCACTAGAACTGGGGCTTTGAATGGTTGTTATCTGCCGTGTGGGTTTTGGGAACCAAACCTGGGTCCTCTGTAAAAGCAGCCAGTGCTCTTAACCGCTGAGCCATATCTCCAGCCTCAAATAGTTCTTAAAATTGTTAATTTTTTCTCACTTTTATTTTTTATTTTATTTATTGTTATTAAACTTTTTCCATAAGTCTTAAATCATTTCTCAATCAAATCTAGAGTCACTTCCCTTTCCACGCCCCCACCCCACCTGAGTTCCTACACTCTGCTATACATGTCCTGCATCGTTTTCTGAGTCTTTCCAGAGTTTTTTTCCAGTTCTTTTGTTGTTGTTGTTGTTCTCTCCAACTTGAATTGCTTCAGTATATATACATATATACATAGTTATATATATATATATATATATATATATATATATATACATAAATACATACATACATACATACATACATACACATATCACTTGAATTGGAGGACTTTGTTTTGCCAAGGAGGAGCCTCAAGGACTTAAGGAAGTGCTTGAGGCTCCTCCTTGGCAAGCCTGAACAACCATCACATTGGGGTCTTTCCCTCCCGTAGTCCCCATCCAGTAAGAACGCATCCTGTCTTGATCCCCCTGCACCTGCCTCCATGATACAGCTCAGGTAGTCCAACAATGGCATTCCATATTCTGGCGAGGCTGAAATACCCTTAGGTGCTTAGTCCACAAGCTGGGTATCTCAGCAGTCCTCAGTCCACAATGGAAGGTTAAAAAGCTGTATCTCATGTCCTTGAGAAGTGCCAAAAGCAGTGGCAGCCACAAAACAGATGCACCTGCCTGCAAATTTCATGATGAAAATTGTTAATTTTCTTTGTCAGTGCCTGGAAGCATTCTTGACTTGAACATCATAAAGAAAAGCCCCCACATTAATTTTGAAATACAAGCCCACATTTTGGATCAGAATTTTGAAGAGTTAATGAAATAGCTAAATGGATTATGATGATTACATCAGTCTTCTATGATTCTGATGTTAATTTATAATTTCATTTTACCAGGAAATTGTTGGGCCTTCGTCAGGTGGGACTGATAGAAGCCTCTTTTCCTGGTCTGCTCACTAATTTGTTCTGCTTTTCTGTCTCGTGTACCTTTCGCTCACTGCATTCTGGTTCCCCTTCTGTCTGCACCAGGCTGGTTGTGTCTGATGCTAGGACATTTACTTCCAATTTCAGTGAATTTAACTTCTCAGAATTATCTTCAGCTGTCTGGACAGCAGGTTTTGAATAGAGTTGTCATTACTTGCCCTTATTCAGTGGTTTTTGGAAGAGTTTAAAGCTGCTTTTATCTGTTTGGCTAAAATAGTTTCAACTTTAAAATATTTAAGACAAAAATGGATCAAAAGTATTAATGTTTTCACTAAGAAAAAATACTGTTGATGAAGTTATTGGTATGCTAACTAGTTAGCATGAATTATTACAGAGTTCAAATATTTCTTGTATCCATAAATGTCATAGCTATTAGTTGCCAGTTAAGAACATGAATTAAAAATATAAAACAAATTGAAATCTCAAAATTAATAATTTTACAAATAAAATTGTATGAATCTTGTGACTGTGAGGCCCAAGATCTGATCCAAGAGAGAAGAACTAAGAAGATTGGGAGGTTGAAGAGATTTCCAGGAGACATTAGGAGATAAGACACATGTTATTCACTGGCACACAGGCACTAAGCCAGCAGACGCCAGCAGGCACCCAGACACACACAGGCACCCTGGCCCACGTGCTGCATGAAGGTGGGTAGACAGGCTTATAGTCTGATACACACAGACAGGCTGCTGAAGAGAAAGGCTCAGGCAAAGGCTCGGGCTAAAGCTTTTCACCTCAAGGCCATAGTTTTGCAAAACCCACACAGAAGTGGCCTTGTGCCAGAAGTGGTTATACAACACATTGCACCACTGTTTCCTTCTGGATTTCCCAGAGTATGGTGTCAGCCATTTCAAGCCTACTCATAGGCCGATGGATGTCCAGTGGTGGCCATCTTATGTGAGATATTCAAATCAGAGCCATGCTATCTAAACATAAACTGGCCCTTATGGCCCACTGCCCCAATGCTGGTGCATAGTTATAGTTTATGTAGGATATAAATGAATGGGAACATTATGATCTGTTTGAAGTAATCAAGTTGGTCAATGCTTCCTCTATTTCTCTGTCTTGGAGCTTTTTCCACAGCCAAGGAGACTGACCAGCTCTTACCTGTTAAGTGGGGTCTGGAAGAGCAGGAAGACCAATGTCCTTTGGCCACCTGTTCTAGTTTGTCTTCCATTGCTGTGACAAAACACTCTGACCGACACCAACTTGGGGAGGAAAGGTTTTATTCAGCTTATATCTCCTGAGTCACAGTTCATCACTCAGAGAACCCAAGGCAAGAACTCAGGGCAGGAACCTGGAGGCAGGAGCTGAAGCACAGGCCATGGAGGAATGCTGTTCACTGGCTTGCTCCCCTGGCTCATGCCCAGGTTGCCTTCTTATACGGTACACAACAACCTGCCCAGGATAGCACCACTCATTGTGGGCTGGGCCCTCCCACGCTGCTAGACCATCAAGACAATACTCCACATATGTGGCCACAGGCCAATCCAATGGAGCCAATTCCCCAATTGAGGCTCCCTCAACCCAGGTGTGTCAAGTTGACACTAAAGCTATCCAGCACACCACCCTTTGAAGCATTATGTAGCAGAGAGTGAGAGCTGAAGGCCTTACACATAGATTGAAAAATTGATATATATGGAAAACCAATTGGAGGTATGTGTGGAGGTATGTACATATGTGTAGAGGTCTGTGTGGAGGTATGTACATATGTGTGGAGGTCTGTGTGGAGGTATGTACATATGTGTGGAGGTCTGTGTGGAGGTATGTACATATATGTGGAGGTCTGTGTGGAGGTATGTACATATGTGTGGAGGTCTGTGTGGAGGTATGTACATAAGAGTGCCCAGCGAGGCCAGAGGCATTGGATTCCCCTCCAGCTGGAGTTACAGGCAATTGAGAGCTGGGTGACCTGGGAGCTGGGAACCAAACTTGGATCCTTTGTGAGGGCAGTACTCACTCTTCCTGTTGAGCCATCTTTCCAGCTGATCACTGACTTATTTTATTTTCATTTGAACAAGTGATTATTACTCCAGAGTAGCTTTAAGGATTAAATGAATAAATCCTCACTACACAAATACTCGTACATGATAGCCATTGTTCTCCTCCAAATGGAAACAGCGTGAAGCAGCAGCACCACAGTGTGGCTTTTTCCTGCTTACAGGAGTGAGACAGAGTTAGAAAGAAATGTGGGCATAAAGCATTAACTGAAACTTAGGAGAAAAAAGTAGTAAAGGTATGACACATTCTAAGTGATAAATAAAATAAATAAAAACCTAGCATAGAACTAGGGAAATGGGGAGAAGCTGTAACCTTAGCTGAGGAACTGTTGGCACTTGACCACTGCTGGGTGAGCAGCGTTGATCTTCTTCAAGGGAGTGATGCTAGATAGACTGACCAGACTCCAGTGGATGAACTCACACTGAGGGACATCTGGGTACACTAACTTGACTCAATAGGCCTTAACATATATGATGGAATGCATGAAATCCGGTGGGTGGGCTATGTAGATGGGGGAGTGGAATTATGATTAAGTTGTGTGAAATGCACAAATGTTCAATTAAAATATTTATTGGAAATAAAAATTAAATAAAGGGGGATGAAATAGGTGATGGGATAGATGGAAGCAAAAAAGGAACCATAAATATTAGAGAGAAACTATTGTCAGAAAGAATGGAGGATGTTTCTATGCAAGTTTGGTGTAAAGAAAAAATAGGTAAGATTTACTAAGGTCAATGGTACTACAAGCTTCATCTATGTTAACTTATCTATCATTTATGAGAGAGGTATTATTTTTAAGTAAGAATAACCAGACCTAGAGAAAATTGACATGTTAGTAAGTTTGTTCTTATGCCCAACACTTCAGTGTAAATTACTACATCTAGCTAGTTAGCAAATAAACCACTGTTGGTCTATTTACAATATCAGATAGAACATTACTATTATTCTTTTCCATAGACAGATAGCTCCACCAGCATCAAATCTACATTAACAGTGAGTATTGAAATGTTGTGAGAGGAAGGAACATTGAGTCATCTGTCTCAAAATCAAATTTGACTTGTTTTTTTACTGCAACAATGCTATTTGCTAAACTCTCAAGCATCCTGCATTTGATGGCCACTAATAAATACAAGGCTTTGTCTCTACTTTTGTAAAATGAACTTTGATTCAATGTGGATGAAGGTAAATCTCATTTGCTTATGGACCAAGTGACTGCAAAATATGGCTGTATGAATAAAACTCAGGTTTGGATTTATTAGGTCTTGAGTGGGGAATATGACTTCTAAGCAGCTGCATGTGATCCTCTTGCTGTTGAACCATATGCCATATTCTGAAGCTTTAGATTATGCAGCTGTATTTACAGTGTGAACTATTTTTTTGTCAGAGTTCAGGGTATGCAGGGTCTCTGAAACTGTTACTATATTTTCTCTAAAAAAGTTAAGAATGGCTTATCTGAAGATTTATTAAGCAAAGCCACACTAAGTTAATTACGGCAAAACATTTCTTTTTCTTGCATTATGGATTCTTTCTTGTATATCTGTATATAATGTTTATTAGGGATGAATTACAGATCTTGGGGAAAAATTATGTGGCGTCACTAAAATCTACAGATAACAAAGCTTTATTAGGAAAGTAATGATAAAAGGAAGAATGGTTTGTAGCTGAACCCATATTCTAGTTGGGGAAGTAATAATATTAATGTGGTCAGGATAGTGACTTTTGTTTATGAAGAAGATACATATGAGATATTTATAAAAATTGAGCTATACAAATTACACTCAATCTAAATGCAGGCAGAATTGACTGAAGTGCAGAAAGTCTATATACAATGATCATAGGATGGGAAATAAATGAACTCTGAATAGAAATAATGCAAAACTATTTTTGTGAATAATTTGGAGAATTCATCTTTACCAGCTAAGCCAGATAACAAATAACATTTTCTAAATTTAAATCTAACCTGATCTTTGGAAAGTGAAGAATTTGCTTTCAAAATTTTCAGGTTTAGGTGGTGAATTTAATTCAGTTTAACTCAGCATCTGTGCTATCTTAAGGTATCATAAGATATGATATTATTCTATGAGTAGGGCATTATGGAAGCCCAAATTATATAAGCCGTCAGAGCTGTTAAGCAGCATTCTGGTGAGCATATACGCACGAAGCAGAAATCTAAAGCACATGTGGGAGGAGAAATGCCTCAGAGTGGTGCTTCTCATAGAGAGAGGAGGAGGAAATGGACCGCAGAGACTGGGCTATACAACCATAGTCTAAACGTTTACCAGCATTCAAAATGATTTAGAATAAAGATCACAGTTCAGTATCCTGAAATGTTAATAATATAATGCAATGTTTTAGAAACACTGGTTATAATTATACAGGTTCTTGTTTTTGTATGTTTCAAATATTTCACACTTTAATAAAATCTTTTCTTTCCAAGGAATTCACTACTAGTTAGTAATAATTCAATAAAAACAGCTGGGTGTGGTGTTGTACACTTGCACTTCCAGCACTTGAAAGTGAAAGGCAAAAGGATTATGGGTTCGGGCCCAGTCTGCATTATAGAGCGAGGTTCTGTCTTGGAGTAAAACCAAAACCAAATAAACAAGATCAAAGCCTTAAAGCAAACCAAAAGAAAACTTGTGGTTTGAATCTGGAACATCCCCTACATGACTAGAGCTCCTGGTCTCTGGGAGGGGGCCGTTTGGGGAGGTCATTTGCATGTGGTCGAAGGCTTGGCCAACAGGGGTGGGACTTTGAAGGTTATACCTGCTTCTTGTTCCAGGTTAGTTCTTTGATTTGGCCAGGATGGGAGGTTCCCTCAGGCATGAAGCAGCTTTGCCTTGCCCTTTCTACCACAATGGATGGCTCCTTTAAAACCCTGAGCTTTTCCTTCTGTAATTTGCTTCTGTTGGGTGTTATATTCACAGCAACAACACCACCAAAAAAATCTAGACAGAACCCCATCTCAAAACAATAACTACAGTCCATTAATCCTGTACATTTTAAGCAGAGGCAAATTCAGAGTGAAGATCCTATCATTTTAGTTTTTGGAATTCACTTTTTGAGCAGGTGCAGGTTCTTCTGAGTGAAGCTGTCTAATACATTTTATATAGGATGCATTCAGTCTGGAGCTATCTGCATTGGCAGATAATTGATGGTGAGGTCTTAGTTATTTCATAATCTTGATGATGAGTCAGAGATCCCAGAGAACAGAGGCAAGTGGACATTTTCTCATGTCTTATTAAGTTGCCAAGGCCACAAATTGGTTCTTTTGTGTTTCATGTTGCTAGCATCGATGGATTAATCAGAGGCAAAGAATGTTTAGTGGTACAATAAGGATGAGTGCGGGCAAACCAGCAGAGCCGGCCGTCCTACCGTGAGGCGCTGCCTCACTGGGGAGAGAGACTCTGGCATTCAGATTTTGAGAGCTACTGACATTAAGCAATGCCATCTGTGTCATCTGTGGCTTTTTCAGTTACACAACCAAGTAAGGAAAATAATTTAGGTGAGAAAAATGATTATCATGACCCATTCAGAGCATCATAAAAGCATCAAAGGTGATGGGTATTGAGAGATGTCCATGCATATGTGCTGCGACCTAGGCCAGCAAAAGATCAGTTCAGTGGCTCGTCTTGTCCTCATCTACGTGAACAAAAGTTCCCAGAAAAAAAAAAACAAAGCATTCAACTTCATTGAAACTTCCTGAAAGAGTAGTTAACTGATTAGAACTTCAATGGTTGTGGAGTTTGGAGTGTTGCAAGTCCAGCCAGTACCTGATTACAATGTGTCTTGGGCCATATTTAGCCTTCTAAATAATCATTCTTTGCCCACCCCTGTGTCAGACCTGACACCCTGTGACTAACAGATAAAAACATTTGGAATGAATATTAACTTAACAAAACCCTAGTTTTCACCAATCAAAAGGCTACAGGTGTCATTAGATAGCATCTGAGTCCGTAGCAGAATCCTGCACTTAGCTGCAGCTGCCTTCTAAATATATTCACCAATGTATCTGAGAAGTCCATTGATTTATGATTTTATTTATTCTGTTACTACAAAAGTTCATGAAATTGCTACCTCATTGGAACGTGGTATTTAGGGAAACTTGGATCCATGTTCCTGGGTTGAGGTCATTCATATTTGACTTCAGAATAATCTATCTCATGCTGTTAGGGGTTAGAGTTGTGTTTATGCATCAACAATCAGCATAGTTCTCATAAATAAATTTTGATGCAACTTCCAACAATTAGATTCTTTTGAGGGAGGCTCCCTATAGCCCCAACTGGCCTGGGACTCACTATGTAGACCAGGGTGGGTTTGATCTCACAGATATCCCCTTGCCTCTGCCTCCCACATATTGGGATTATAGGCATGTGCTACCATGCCCAGGATAACAATTAGATGCTGATAGACTGAAAGAAGTAACAATATGTAAAAAAGCCCTCACGACCCCCAAAAGTTATGAGGATGTAGAATTAAGAAGTATTGTTGTTGAGAAATAAACTTGAGAACATTGAAATGAGGGGAGAAGACTTAAAAGATTTTTAAAAAATCTCCAGAAAATAAGCCTTGCTTTTTCAAGATAATAAAGACTACACAATTTAATCAGGAACTCCTTCGAAGGATACGGAAATACAGAACTTACTTGGCTTGGTCTGTTTTACTCATTTGCAAAATAGGGAGATCTGACCCTTAGCTTGTGAGTTTCTGTTTTATGCTTTATGATATTAGAATATGTGTCACACAGAGGCTATAGCAACAGTCACTTGGAGATATGCATTGTCTTTTCCTACAAGTTTACCTGCCTGGAGATTTTGGTAAGGCTGGTGCTCTGCAGAATTTATATCTAAGTCGAGACCTGCTAAGTTCCGTGATTAAGTGCACTCAGGCTTCTTCAAGGACAGAGAAAGAACAAGTATAATTTAGAGAGAATGTCAACTTTTTCAGGAAATGACAGAGCATAAACTTCTGGAAACAAAACAATTTAGGGATAACTAAGCCCAATTCCTTATTAACATATTTTAAAGAAATGGTTCAGTTTACTATAGAAGACAATTTTGGCTAGGACAATTAACTGTCAACCATTGTAGGATGGCTGTAACATCTAGACTGCCATCTGCATTAATCGTTCACTTGCTCTGTTTAGTCAAAACAAGGATTTGGGAGTCTAACACTGGAGTTTGGGAGATAGTGTCCTACTCTTCATCCTCTGTCTAAGAACCATGTTGGATCAACTAACCAGTCTCCAGAGCCTTGCTATTTAGCTATCACTGTCTTGAAAGGTAAGAGAATGAACTGGAAAATAAGTTAGCCCCAGGAAGCAGGATTTGTCCTTGAGTTGGAATGAAACTTGGATAGTGACTGATTCCTGCAGCTCATCCTCATTTTCTTGGGATTCAGAAGAAAGAGCAACAAAACCAGCCAGAACAAGGAGTCAAGGAGACCCAAGGTGAGCTGCTGTAAGTCATGGGCAGCTCAATCCTAAACTGCTAAGTTGGCCTGGAGAGGGTGGCATTGCTGATTAGTTGAATTTAGGGTCTGATGGTCACTATGAATTACGGATTTGGGTATTTGGCTTGGCCATAATGGGTGGTAAACAGCTCTAACCATCAGAGGGGGAAGAAGCAACCTTCTTAATGAGGAGATACATGGGTCCAAGAAGATGATAACAAGTTGGGAAAAATATGTCTCCCCAGAGGACATTGGGAAATACCTACTAAAGGGCATCAAGGAGCCTCGAGACATTTTGGAGCTCTGGGCTGGTTGTGTGGCGGGATAAGATGTGTCACTCACTTCTCATCTTTGACCAGTTGCTTGGCTGTAATTATATTGGAATTATTTTGAGAGTGTCCATGGATGAAGCAATTTTGTTTGTTGATTGTCTTCTATAATGTACAAGAGCAGGGCCGGGTCATTTGGTCAAGCGCTTGCAACAGAAGCATGAAGACTTGAGTTAGGATCCCCAGCATCTACATAAAAGCCAGTTGTGTGTGTGTGAGGGGCAATGCACATCTGTAACCCCAGCACTGGGCAGTAGGGTCAGGAAGATCTGGAGCTATATGGAGAGAACTAGAAAAAAATGACATCCTATTAATCTCTGATCTCTCCACACACAGGCACAAACATGTATACACACACACACACACACACACACACACACACACACACACAAGAATACGAAGAGCTGCCATCTTTGGCATTCTTAGGACAGGATCAGGAGAGAATCTTGCTAGCCTTGACCAGAGGGACAAGTGGAGGAAAGAGCTAGCATCAGGGGAAGGGAGGCAGACAGAAAAGAAAAAAAGGTAGATGGAACAAAAAGTGTGCTTTTTAGCAGGTACATGATTAGAGGCTCACTCTGGTGATAGAAGTGTACTGATACAAGCTTCAGATGGGGACTCTTTGCAAAGGAAGGGACAGATGGGAACTTCATGAAAGGGAAGGTACAGATCTCCTCTCTGCCTCCCCTTTCCTCTCCCTTGTATACAGTTTGGTGCGTTGCATTTAGTATTGTGAGGGATGGGTGCTTGTGTCCTGAGATGGCCGGTGGTTCGTTCTGTTGTCCTTTTGGAATAGAAATGGTACAAAAAGAATGTGATGTCCATGAATAACTGACACTTTTATCCTAAGCATTTCTAGGACAAGGAACACAGAAATTCTTGTTAAGATTTGTTTTAAGAAGAGTATTTGAACATTAAAGGAAAGAAGAAGCTTCGGCACATAAAAGGCCCATATGAGTATAGTTTGTTGCAATTTCCTCTCCATCATCTTGAAAATCAGGTTTTAAAAAGCTCTTTGGTCAGCTTTTTTACCCACTCCCTGTATCAGGACTAGCTGACATACATTTCACAGATTCTATCTCTTTATCTTCTTAGGTGAAGCCTTCCCCTTCTAATGTGCCTACAAAACCGAGTGCCTTGCTCATGTGATCACTTTTAATGAATCATTATGTTATTACCATCCATTCAGCTGTGAGCAGGCTCCAGCAGGAAGTCCTAAGTGCTGCACCCAGTGCCCAGCCTCTCCACGGAGCTGACTGAACTCATGTATCTGTTTTTTTCACAACTACAGTACTTCCTGTTAATAAGGTCTATCCCTGACAGTGATTCCTTGGAAACAGTGGCCCGATGTGTCCTGTGGTCTATTAGTCTGAGAAGGGCACTCATGGTGCTTCTACCTTTGTTGGAGACATTCATAAAGATCTTCTGATGAATAGGACAAAGCTGCAGCCTGTTTGCCAGATGTAAACCTGGGAAGCTGACAGGGTCTTCCCTTCACCGTTCTTCCTCTGTGATGTGATTCTTGATGATGCTGTTTGGATCTTGATTCATTATCCCATGAGTGAGAAGCTCTAGTTGTCCCTTTCTATTCAACTAGCTCACACAAGGTATTAAAAAGCCTCACCCTGGGGCTGGAGAGATGGCTCAGTGGTTAAGAGCACCAACTGCTCTTGCAGGGGACCAGGGTTCGATTCCCAGCACCCACATGGCGGCTAAGAACCATCTTTAACTCCAGGTCCAGGGGAATCCAACGCCCTCTTCTGACCTTTGTGGGATTGCATTACATGGTGCACCAACCTACATGCAGACAGTACACTCATACACATAAAAAATAATTTAAAAAAAGCCTCACCCTGTCTGAAGTGTCAGAGCTGCTGGTGCAGAAAGTGATTACTGAGTTCCCACTGCTTGTCCCCACTACTGGCTTTATGACTTTGGTTGCTGTGTAGGTCTGTAAAGTACTGGGTAGTTATTGCCCAGGGTAAAATCAGGGGATGGCAGCAGATCGCCTGAGTGTGGTTTGAAAGATTTAATGGAATAAGATTTTTACAGTACCTGATACACATAATTAAAGAGCTCCAGCTTCTGTTTGGTCTTGATACTGCCTATGGATGGTTTTTCTACCCCTCATATTCCTTACTACAATATGTTGAAGGTAGCTGTGGCATTGTTATAATAAAGTCTCAAGCCAAGAGGGAATGATAAAAAAATAACTGGGCAAATGTCTCTGGGGAGTTTGAGTCAGCCTACATTTGAGCACTAATATCTTAGGCGTTCTCCTGTACTGGATGGAGTATTCTGGAACACGACCCAGGAGAGAATGTTCTACAGTAGTCTCCCCACAATACCCAGTACCACAAGCTTAGGCTGTGGGTTCCAGATTCGTGTGAAGACCAGAACCATCTGGGAAGCCTTAAGAACTACCTAGACCCTAGGCAGACATGGTGGGCTATGGACTCGGGAAGCCCAGGCAAGAAGACTGTTGAGTCCAAGGTTGGCCTGTACTATATACAGTGAGACTCTGTCTCAAAAACAAACAAACACAAAGTCCTGAACAATAAAACACAGTTGTTTAGTCCCCAAGATCGTGATCTGGATGAGTGCTGCATCTCTGTCTGAAGTGCTCCATCTCTGTCTGAAGTGCTCCTCATTCAATTTTATGCTGCATTTAGAAATACTTCCTTGGCACATTTTCATTAGAATTTTGGAATGGATGCTACCACAAATGTGAACAGTACATGCCAATAAGCACCGAAAAAGTACAGAGTGATGGTTCCTAGTACCGACCGAACTCTGTTCATGACTTTTGACATTACCCCATACAACCCTACTGTGTAAATTTCTCTGTGCCAGTGACCAAAGGAGAGGAGTCAAGGACAGAGATGACACAGAATTTATTACCTATTTTATTTTGGCAACATTGGGATCAAACTTACATAACTAGTTTGATATTAGCTGTTTTGAGAGGAAATTGATCTTGCAATGGATATTTAAGCTAAGAAACTATTTGAGAAATTCTCTGGCAGTTCTATGAAGTGGAAAACAATCTAGTTGTCTTCACTGGTAAGCACCCAAATAACTGCTTTTCACCAATTCTGCTAGCCACAGTAATAATAAAAGGCACCAGCATATTAGCTAAGTAATTCTTTTTTTTTTTAACTTTTTTTATTAATTTTATTTATTTCTGTATGTGTATGAATGTACTGTGTGCCTGCAAGTTTGTGCACCCGTGTCGTGCAATGCCGCGGAGGTCAGAAGAGGGTGTCAGATTCCCCTGGAACTGGAGTTCTCCTGGAATTGGAGTTTCAGACAGCTCTCGGCCGCCATGTGGGTGCTGGGGATCGAACCCAGGTCCTCTGCAAGAGCGTCGGCACTCTTTTAACCGCTAGGCCATCTCTCCAGCCCCAGCTAAGTAATTCTTAACATATTATTGAATTCATATGCATTTCATACAATACACCTCAATCATATTTAGCTCCCCTTACCTATCTACTCCCCACCATAGCTCGCTCCACTGGATTTCATGGATTCCGTCATATATGTGAAGGCCTATGGAGTCAATTCTGCTTCCCCAGATGACTCTCAGTGTGAGTTCACCCTATCTAGCATCATTCCCTTGAAGAAGACCAACTCCCCCTCACTTAGCAGTGACCAGCTGCTGATAGTTCCTCTGCTAAGGTTGGGGCCTCCTGCCCATTTCCTAAGCTCAACGCTAGTTCTTCAGTTTGAATTTGCATGGCTATTGTCCATGCTGTCACCATTGCTCTAAGTTTATGCAAATAAGTTTCCAGAAGCCTGGAAAACACTCTCCTTGTGGTCATCCACCACCTCTGGCTCTTACAGTCTTTCCAGCCCCTCTTCTGGAGAGCTCCCTGAGCCCTGGGTGGGTGAGGTTTAATATAGGAGTCCTATCCAGGGACATGAACCTACTCTTTCTTATTCTCTACATTTTGGCTTCTTGTGACCTTCTTTGTTAATCACCTTGTGTTGCATGAGGAAGCTTCACTGGTGAGAGTTGAGAGATGCATTAGTATTCTCTCTATGCCCTGTTCCACTGTGCTTCATGAGCCGTAAATGTAGAAGTTCCATTGTAGATGTGTCACTTAGGGCTGGGCATCTTACAGGAACTTATTTTTGGAGTTTGATCAGTTGTAGAACTGTGTAATAGTCTCCATCTGTTGCAAATAGAGGTTTCTTTGAAGAGTGGTGACAGGTATACTTGTCTGTATAGCTAAGGATACATATTTATAAGCTGAATAATTCTTGACCACCTTGAAGTTTATTTCTGTTTGTCAATTCATCTCTGAAACACTTGTTGCATTAATTTCATAGCCTTGGAGGGCAGTGGGAACCTCTTACTGCACTTGCCCTTGGGGTACAGCCCGCTTTAAGGAACTTCCTCACAAGAAGAATTGATTCACATGATTGTGGAGCTGAGAAGTCCCAAGGCCTAGGTTGAAGGACTGGAACAGATGGAATGAAACAGCATAGCTCAAGCAGTAAAGCAGGAAAAGGACATTCCTCCTTCTTGAGTCCTCAATGATGTACAACTATACTGAGAAACCAGTCTTCTTTACCCATCACATGTATAAATGTCCTCGAAGACAGAACCAGAAGCAGCACTTAATATGAGGTTCTCACCAAGTTGACCCACAAAATTATCCATCACAGAGAGAGATTATAGTAAAATGATTATAACTGAATTTTATTGATCACTTATTATGAGAGGAGCTATTTTGCATACAGGTAAAACAATCTTTCATGAAAATCAGCAACTTGCTGATGACCACCAGTGCTAAGTCTAGGCAAAAGTTTAGCACAGTTTGTTGGTTGCTGTGGAGACCCCAAGAGGTTGAAGATGCTAGAGCTGTGAAACCTCTTCAAGGAGGGTTGCATAGACAGGGTGGTACAGCCCAAGAGAAAGATGAATGTTGGGGGCTGGAGAGATGGCTCAGCAGCTAAGAGCACTGACTGCTCTTGCAGAGGACCTGGGTTCTATTCCCAGCACCCACATGGCAGCTAAGAACCATCTTTAAGCCGGGCGTGGTGGCGCACGCCTTTAATCCTAGCACATGGGAGGCAGAGGCAGGTGGATCTCTGAGTTCAAAGCCAGCGTGGTATACAGAGTGAGTTCCAGGTCAGCTGGGACTATGGGGAGACCCTGTCTCAAAAAGACAAAAAAGAAAGAAAAGAAAAGAAAAGAAAAGATGTTATAGGCAGCAGAGGTAGAAGGGCTGAGCCATCTTTGAAACTAATGTCCAAGACATGAGACTTGGAATTACAGCACTTGGTGTTTTCTTTGCTCATTTTCAGTCTTTCTTTGGTCAAATGTTTCCTCACTATGTCTCTATTCTTCCATTTTGGAAGGGGAATGTATATTCCTTCCCACTGTATGTTAGAAGATAGAAGTTAGAAGTTGTTTTTGAGTTTACAGGGGGTCCCAGTTAAGAGATTGGTTTGAATCTCAAAAGAGACTTTGGACTCTTAATAGAGTTGAGACTGTTAAAGATTATGGGGACTTTAAAGTTGGACTAAATGCATTTTAGATATTTTAATGAGATTCTGGGGGCAGTGAGTGGAATGTCAAGGTTTGAACTCACATATTTGAACACTTGGTCTCCAGTCATTGATATTATTTGGGGAGGTCTTGGAACCTTTGGGATCTCTGGCCTTGCTGGAGGAAGCACTTCACTGGGGTTGGATTTGGGAGTTTCTGCTTCTTGCTCGGCGTCGAGATGTGATCTCCCAGATTCTTGTTCCAGCTCCCTGCTTGCTGCCACCCTCCCCACAATCATGGGCTGTCTTCTGGAACTGAAGTCAAAAGGCGCACAGTCAGCTACACAGACCCAGGGAGCCAAGTGAAAGGCAAAAGCAGGCTCATTTATTACAGGAACCAGGCAGACTTTTATACCCCCTCCCCGCATCCCCATTGTCCCTAGGAGGTGGCAGTTAGTGTGTCAGTTGGTTAGCAGCTGGCGTATCTTTTCTCCCACAGGTTCAGTCTGAGGCTGCATCATCTGTTGCCAGGCTTCAAGTTGGCTCCATGGGAAATTACAATTGAGCATGCTCAGTGTAGGTTGAGCAGCAGGGCTCTCCTACACTGGATGACTGAGCCGTCTCTCCACCTTCCCCCCAATTTTGATTATAATAATGATTTTCACTTCCTTTTACATATAAAGCTCACTATTGAAATTTGTGATGGTGAAGTAGTTGGGTGCTTTCTGGTACATTCCACTTTGTAGAAGAATTCTCTTCCTTCCCTTTGCCTGGATGATTTTTGTGTTTAAAGTGCTTTCAGTGTTGCATGTATCGAAGTCAGTAAACACAGTTACATCTCACCTGTTGGTTCAGTCCCTTCCTGATTCCACTCCAGGAATCCCTCCAGGATTCCACTTCTGCTTATGTCTGATTACCTCGGTCAGTTAAGGCTGATACCAAAGTTCCATAAGCTAGATGAGTTATACATCCGAAATTTATTTTTCACACTTTTGGAGACTGGGTAGTCTGGAATCAGGGCATTGGTGGATGGGGTGTTTAGCATTTAGAGAGCACCCACTAGCTGTGCCATCACGTTTGGAAGGGGAAAATGCCTTTCTGGCCCCTTAGAAAACGCCATTTATCCCATTCAAGAGGACATTAGCATAGCTCCAAGCCTATCTGCCTTACCTCACAGTGTGTCACTCAGTGCTGGGACCCTTAGACCTTTAACAACTCAGTGGGGTCACTGGAATCTTCCTTCCTTACCACCATCATGATTTTCAGTTGCATCTGTTTTGGTCCTTGGCTGCTCATGATTTGCTTAGAAGTACTGTGTGGCTATCAATTTATTTTAGTAGCTTGACAATTTACTTCAATTTTCTTCTCTAATCTTGTTTTTGCATGCTTTTTAAAATGTATTTATATTCTTGTTTTTAATATCAATAAATTATTTTTATTATTAAACTTTTTCCATAGGTCATGCATCATTTCTCAATAGAATCTAGAATTGCTTCCCTTTCCATGCCCCCCACCCCACCCGAGTCCCTGCACTCTGCCATACATGTCCTGTATCTTTTTCTGAGTCTTCCCAGAGTTTTGTTTCAGTTCTTTTGTTGTTATTCTCTCCAACTTGTATTGCTATAGTATATATACATATATATATACATATACATATACATATACATATACATATACATATATATGTATGTATATATAAAAAAATCCTATATATATAAAATATATAAAATCCTATATATATAAAATATAAACATATATATGTATATATATATATGTATATATATATACATATATATGTATATATATACATACACATATCACTTGAATTGTAGGATTTTTTTTCCTAAAAGATGTCATGTTTTCCTTAAGGAAGTGATCAAAAGTTCCTCCTTGGCAATCCCAAACAACTATCAATCCTGCAATTTTGCTCCACATGGGGGTCTTTCCGTCCCATGGTCCCCCAAATGAAGTCCAATAAGCATGCATCCTGTCTCGATCCCCCTGCTCTGGCCTCCATGATACAGCCCAGGTAGTAGAAGATTTTATGCTAAGTGAAGTAACACAATTTCAGAAATCAAAAAGATTTCAAAATTATCTAGCATGAGAAAATTAAGTGCTACAATAACACTAAGGAACTCTTCTGTAAAAGAGCAAACCCCCTTAGTATTAAAATTTTCAGTAGATTTTCAGAAGTTGCTTATTAAAACTAAATGCCAGTAGCCAGTACCATTGGAGTACCATTTGATATTTTAATATGAGTCTGCTCAATGAAAACCTAGAGAATTTAATTTCATGATTAAAATGTAGTAACTTTTTATCACAAAGAAAACACTGTTTTGGCCCCAGTCACTGAGCCGCCGCCAAGGACTCAGCTGCCTCCCCCTCAAGATCCCTTGCTTCCTCTGTCCTTCTGTCCCTGTACCCCCTCCCCCTCTTTCTTCCGTAGCCACCTTCTGCAGGCTGTTTCCAACAAGAAAAAGAATCGTATTACATCCGCTATCCAGAACCTCCACTCTTTTGTCCCCTTTGCTGATGCAAGTAAGGTTGATGACCTGCTTCCTGCTGGCACTGAGGATTATATCCATATAAGAATTCAACAGAGGGGCTGGAGAGATGGCCTAGCGGTTAAGAGCACCGACTGCTCTTGCAGAGGACCCAGGTTCGATCCTCAGCACCCACATGGCGGCTAAGAACAGTCTGTAACTCCAATTCCAGGAGAACTCCAGTTCCAGGGGAATCCAAGAACCTTTTCTGACCTCTGCGGCATTGCACAACATGGGTGCACAAATCTACATGCAGACAGTACGCTCTTACACATACAAAAATAAATAAAAAAAAGAATTCAACAGAAAAACAGCAGGGGGACCCTTACTACTGTCCAAGGGATCGCTAATGATTATGATAAAAAGAAATTAGTGAAGGCGTTTAAGAAGAAATTTTCCTGCAATGGAGCTGTAATTGAACATCCATAATATGGAGAAGCAATTCAGCTACAGGGTGACCAGTGCAAGAACACATGCCTGTTCCTGATAGGAGAGTGGACTGGCTAACAATGATCAGCTGAAGGTTCATGGGTTTTAAGTGCTAATGGCTCTCTGAAGCTTAGAGTGAGGATTTCCTTGCAATGAGTAGAATTTCCCTTCTGTCCCTTGTCACAAGTTTAAAAACCTCACAGCTTGTTAATGTAAGCATTTGGGGTCCACTCTTAACTTGGACTAGTGTAACTCCATGTTTATTGCAGCTCTCTTCACAATAGCAAAGGGCTGAACCAATCAAAGTTCCCCTCGACCAATGAGTGGATAGAGAAAATGTAGTACATCTACACAATGGAGTTCTATGTAGCTGTAAAGAAAGATGACATCATGGAATTTGCAAGTAAATGGGTGGAACTAGAAGATTTTATGCTAAGTGAAGTAACACAATCCCAGAAAAAATAAAAGACAAATGGCATCTCTCATCTGTGGATGTTAGTACCAAGTACCTAGTTGTAAGACAAACTGAACAACATTAATGTTGTGTTCCTCATGATCTAAAGACAACTGAGCTCTTGCATTGTGAATCCCTAAACAGGTTCTAGAGCTGACTTAACATTTATTTTTAGACCTTGGGTTTTTGGTACATGATGGAGGGTATGTGTGCATCTTTTAGAGTAATATGGGATTGAAATGGAAAGATGCGAATCAAGAAATATACTATGGAAATAACATACAGTTTGTTTCCAAAGGATACAATTTTAATATAGGTGCAATGTAATAGGCTAGTACAACTTAGCCTTTCTGGTGCTTAATGACCATACTTGATGCCCATACCAATTTGGCCAAGGGACCTAAGGGATAACTTTGTTCCTTGCCCTCAGAGGTCAACCAAGTCTTAGGGGATTATGCATGGGGGCATCTCTAGAAATGTCCTGTAAATGTGGGTCACCAGTCTTCCTGTTCAGGGAGGTCTTGGAGAGCCACTAATGGGACTTCAGCCAGTGTCCAGTCTATAAAGAGGAAAGTCTGCTCATGCTTCAGAAAAGGAAGCCTTGTCTAGCAAGACCTGATTTTTGTCCTTGAGTGGATGGAACTGGTAAATGATAAGCTGAAAGGAGCAAGGAGCTCCCACCCACTCATCCCCCCGAAAATACCCTGAGAGACCCCTGGGGACTGGATCCTCAACTGACCTTGAGAAAACAAAAACCTTGGTTAATCTGGGCTATGTGGCCTTAAGCATCTAAAAGAAAAGTACAACCAGATATAATCAGTAAGACTAGAGAAACTGTACTGCAGACATAGAACTTGAGATCTTAGTAAAGAGACAAAAAGAAAAGAGAAAGTACTGTTGTTCAGTCTGTCTTCAATATTTACAGGCAAGTGCATCAACTGTGTGGCTGCCACCACTTTTGGCACTCCTCAAAGACATGAGATACAGCTTTTTAACCCTCTAATATGGACTGAGGAGTCATGTCTCTACAAGAATCCTCCAGACTTTCAATGTCAGATGGGGACTACTGAGATACCCAGCTTGTGGACTAAACAGCTAAGGAGATGTCAGCCTCATCAGAATATAGACTGCCATTGTTGGACTGCCTGGGTTGTATCATGAATTTATATTATTATTCAATTCTTCTGATGGTCTCAAAGAAATTTAGAAAATCCCATTCTATTTCCGGCTTTTTTTTCTAGGTGAGCTCTCTCTCTCTCTCTCTCTCTCTCTCTCTCTCTCTCTCTCTCTCTCTGTTCCTCCCTCCCTCCTCCTATTCTGCTCCCTCTCACTTCCTCCCTGTTCCTCTCCCTACTCTCCCCCCTAAGCAGCAAGCATCTATATAGTAGACTTACCTAATAGTATAGTATTTCCATTTTGTTCTATTAACATGGATATTTCTCCACATGTTTTCCTCATCTCAAGTATATTTTTCATCTGGTGTATCCTTTTCTCTCAGAGCCCAGTCTTTAAGACTGGTGTGTATTTGAAATGATTATGTTGATAATTTTTGGTGAAAAGGGTAAATGTTTGTTATGGTGACTCCTGGACTACTGATTACTCATTTACTTTTCCTGAGGATGTTCTGAACTTTGTCTCCCAAGAAACATGCACCTTAATGTTTCATATCAGAATCACCAGACTAAGCCAGAGTCAATGGCTGTGAGATTATCAGTCATCCAAGTTCACATAGATGTCTGTTCACAGTTAGGATCCACTCTGTTGCCCAGTGATTTTACTTTTGGGGGGAATTCCTACTCCATGTTTAGTCCCATTGAATTCCTTTAATTTTGTTAGTTATTTTTCTTTTGTTTTCCTGGTAACAGTTTTCAGGGTATAGTGCTTAGAAACCATGGTACAGTCTGCTGGAAATATTTGTTTCTTTCTGAGCCATTCTTCAAAGTTGAAAGCATAATTATTTTTTCTACTATATGCTCATGTTTATGTGTGACTTTATTCAGTCTCAAAGCTGTAAGTATACAATCTGTGTTAATGAGTAATATTTCTGCCTAGTGCCAACCTCACCCCTGGACTCTTACTTGACAGTTTCATGCACATAGGCATCTTGAGCTCACAGATTTACACTGGCCCAAGGTTCTAACTTCTGGGGATAACACTCATGTAAGTTTGGGTGACAATGACTGTGCCCTCTGGACATTTTCTCAGGTTTGTTCACATTGAGTCTGCAGGATTCACTAAAAAGAGGCCAAACCTCTCACAGTACTGATTCCTATAGAGGTTCCTGCTTGTGATTTCTGCTCTGTAAACTGTGATTCTTTGCATTTTTTTCCAGGAGTCTCTAAAAGTTTGATGACAGATACTGGCTCTGTGACCACCTGTTGTGTGACCTTTCCAGGGAGATATGAACAAATGTCTACATCAGACAGGACTAATGAGCTTGAAGAAATGATTCCCCCTAACTTCTAATCTAGTGAACAAGTGAGTTAAGTGGGATTACTTCCAGGAGCATAGATGGGGCTACGTCTAGGAGCATAGATGGGGACTACTTCCAGGAGCATAGATGGGGACTACTTCCAGGAGCATAGATGGGGGACTACTTCCAGGAGCATGGATGGGGATTACTTCCAGGAGCATAGATAGGGACTACTTCCAGGAGCATATAGGGGGACTACTTCCAGGAGCATAGATGGGGGCTACTTCCAGGAGCACAGATGGGGGCTACTTCCAGGAGCATAGATAGGGACTACTTCCAGGAGCATAGATGGGGGATACTTCCCAGAGCATAGATGGGGACTACTTCCAGGAGCATGGATGGGGATTACTTCCAGGAGCATAGATAGGGACTACTTCCAGGAGCATATAGGGGGACTACTTTCAGGAGCATAGATGGGGGACTACTTTTAGGAGCATAGATGGGGGCTACTTCCAGGAGCATAGATAGGGACTACTTCCAGGAGCATAGATGGGGGATACTTCCCAGAGCATAGATGGGGACTACTTCCAGGAGCATAGATGGGGGCTACTTCCAGGAGCATAGATGGGGGCTACTTCCAGGAGCATAGATGGGGGCTACTTCCAGGAGCATAGATGGGGGCTACTTCCAGGAGCATAGATGGGGGCTACTTCCAGGAGCATAGATGGGGGCTACTTCCAGGAGCATAGATGGGGACTACTTCTAGGAGCATAGATGGGGACTACTTCCAGGAGCATAGATGGGGACTACTTCCAGGAGCATAGATGGGGGACTACTTCCAGGAGCATAGATGGGGGACTACTTCTAGGAGCATAGATGGGGGCTACTTCCAGGAGCATAGATAGGGACTACTTCCAGGAGCATAGATGGGCGATACTTCCCAGAGCATAGATGGGGACTACTTCCAGGAGCATAGATGGGGGCTACTTCCAGGAGCATAGATGGGGGCTACTTCCAGGAGCATAGATGGGGGCTACTTCCAGGAGCATAGATGGGGGCTACTTCCAGGAGCATAGATGGGGGCTACTTCCAGGAGCATAGATGGGGGCTACTTCCAGGAGCATAGATGGGGCTACTTCCAGGAGCATGGGCCACCCTTGTGCAGCAGCAACATTGAGAAGCACAATCCAGTGTGAATAACAACTCACTAATGCTCCCTAGAGCTTCCAGGCTTTACTTGATAGCAGCTAGAACAGTCAGAGTCCTCTCTCCGGATTGACTGCTACTGCTTATGTAACCCTAGGGAGGAACCTTGTAAACCTTGTGTCTCTCAGGAACTTCCTGGCTTTGTAAGCTGAGTTCCCAAGGCTTGCATATTGGGCCTCCATCCAATGGGGAACATTTCAATTCAGGGAAATACACTCCTTTCTGATAGATCTGGGAAGAACTCTTGCCCCTTTAGTTTGGCTTTTTGCTTGTTTCTAGGAGACAGTGGTGATTTGTAGTTCTATATGTCCCACCAGAAAATGGTGCAGACATTTTAAACACAAAATATAAAAACCAAAGGGATATGCTGACCTCTATAGAGATTATACTTCAGAGCTTGGGTGTGGTTCCATTGTAGAACACTTGCCTAACATGCAGAAGGCCCTGGTTTCCACACTCAGCACTGCTGGCAAGAAAATGGAATATTAGTCCACACTTCTAGTTCATTCTCTGAACTGGGCCCTTACTTCAAAGTCCCTTTTTACAATGTTTGTTTTCAAATGCTCTATCTAACTTTACCTTGCACTGCACCTAACTTGAGGCAGTGACTGTCCAATCTTCCCCACATGCCCCAATGGCCTAGTATACATTTACAAGTATTAGTAACATTACGAGTACAAGAGCTGATTCTTCATTGGCTATTGCATTGTCCTGGAGTTCACAGTTTTGGAAGGACACTTAAAAGGCTGTGTAAAAATGTGCTGATTCAGACAGAAAATCTCTCTGAGTTTAAACTGTAGACAAAGGAATGCTGAATTTAAGAGACATTCTTGGTGTAGAAAGTTATTATTTTGAAACTTTTGGCAGTTTTTCAAGATATATATATAATTTTGGTAGCAAATAGTAAATTTAAAAATCCGTTCCCTAAGCTCAATCTTGACCATCTGAGTTGAGGACTTACATCTGTGTGGGTGACTTCTGCCATTGATTTCTCTTTCATCCGTCCATCTACTATCATCATTATGATAATGGGGATATGTTCTGAGAAATGAATATTTATGCAACCCTGGATGACATGGCTTATCACACAGTTTGCTCCATGGTATAGCTCGCTGCTTTAGAGCATTCTTATACTGAGTATTGTATGAAGTTGTAGCACAATTGTATTAGCATATCTAGACTGTGAAAGGTACAATGGAAATTGTTAAAACATAAAAGATAGCACACTCATATCAGGCAATTATGATAAATATATTTTAGAACAGGAACTTGCTCTGACTGCATCAGTGAGTGAGGAGTGATGTGAAGACCTGGGGCATTAGTGCATACCCTGCAGGATGTAAACTGTATGCTTAGGTCACACCAAATCTATAAACGTATTTTTTCTCTTTTAAACAACAAATAGACCTTAGCTTACTATAACTTTTCTTCCTTATTAAATTTTTAACCTTTGTAATAGCATCTAGTTTAAGACATACATTATACATAAACATATATATTTTTCCTATCCTTATTCTAGAAACATTTTTACTTCAAAGTTTAAATATTTTTGCTTTTAAAACATTTTTGTTAAGAAGGAAGCAAACCTACTTTTGTCACATCCCTAGACTACTGTAATTTCTTATGGCATTCTAAATGCATGTTCTCATATTTACGGACAAATGTACTTCTCATTACTCATCAAAGAAGTCAAAAAAGCTTTTGTTTTTTCTGCAACAGATGGACTTATTACAAAGCTCCACAACAGAGAATTGTAGAGAATAAGCATCTGTGAGGTGCCCAGCCCTATGTCACACATCCACAATGCAGCAAAGGTGCAGCGAACACAGCAGAGCAGGGGTCAGAAAGAGCAGTAATGTATCTCTTAACTCTCACAAGGGAATCTTTCTCATGCCACAGATGGTGATTAACCCAGAAAGCCCCAACTGGCCAAAGTTCAGAGAATAAGCCACTGCAGAGTGCCTATCCCTGAACAGTGCTTATCCCTGTATCAAACTTCTGCATCCCAAGGCTCAGGGACCATTGGGGGAAGAGATGGAAAGATTGTAAGAGCCAGAGTTAGTGGATGAACACAATAAGACAGTTTGCTGGAAGGTTACTTCTATAAACTGATAGCAATGGTGACGGCACACACAAGCCAGAGAAAATCCCAGCAAAGTGGGGAAGTGAGGAAGAAGCTCCAACTTTAGCTAAGGAACTATGGGCAAGTGATAACTGCTGGGCGAGGGAGAGTTGGTTTTCTTTAAGGTGTGATGCTAAATAGGTTAACCAGGGTCTAGTGGATGGACTCACACTGAAGGACATTTCAGGATAGAAACTTAACTTGATAGGCATTATATATCTATATCTATCTATCTATCTATCTATCTATCAATCTATCTATCTATCTAATGTGTATATATATGGCAATGTACATGACAAAGCACATGAGATCCAGCAGGGGGATATAGGAGGGATGAAGAAAGGGGAGGGGTCAAGTGGGATCAAAATATAATGTATGAAATTCGCAAAAATTCAACCAAAAAGAACGAAGAAGACACATAATAATGGAAGATGTGAAGCTGAGGGGGCTGGTGGGGAGTGGGTGGAGAGGGCGAGGAGTTCTGAATGTGATACATTGTATGAATTTCTGGAGTAAAAAATGTTTTTCAAAAGAAAATAAAATGAAGTCATGAACGTACACATTGGTCTAGGCCTCTACTGTCATGGTCATCACTTGCACTGTGCTCCACATCCATATCTGGTCCCACTGCAGAACTTCAGGGCACTGACTTCCCGTGGTAACAGTGTCTGCTTCTGGAACCTTCCTGCGGGAGGTTCCCAAGTCTTTTCTTGAGAATGTGCTGCCTTTTGTCAGAAATTTGTTCATGGCATCTTTCTTTTTTAAATTTTTTTATTAAAGTTTTGTAGTTTCATAGCACAGTTCTCACTCAGCTTTATATCCCCTCCCCCACCCATGCCCCTCCAATCCCCACCAGACCTCATGCATTCCACCATATGTGGTAAGACCTACACAGTTAAGCACTTGTACCCACATGTCCTTAAGTGAAAATTCATCCACTGCAGTCTAGTCAGCCCATCTAGGGGTGAAAAGTAAGATATACTCTTCCTCACCCAGTAGCAATCAGTCTCAGTATTTCTCAGTCTAGGGCTGGCCTGCCACCCATTTCTCTCCTCCCTTCTGGATCCTTGTTTAATTGAGTTGGCATGAGTCCTATGCTTGATGCCAGCATTGCCCAAAGTTCACAGGTGCAAGCTTCCAATGGCCTGAAAGCCTCCTCATTGTCCTCGTCCTCCTTGACCTCTTCCTCTTTTTCCTCTTCCTCCTCCTCCTCCTCCTCCTCCTCCTCTTCCTCTTTTCTTCCTCCTCCTCCTCCTTTTCCTCCTTCTTATAGCACAAATTTGCTCATAAGCATTTCCTTGCACCAAGCACATTCCTGTTAATGAAAACGTTTGTTGTTGGAGTCCATATTTTCTAATTTCTCAAAGACCTTGTTGGGCTGTGTGAAAACTTCTGCTAATCCTTTACTGTAGGTTTGGGTGATTCCTTTCCTTTTCTCATCCTCAGTTGTGCATTTTTGTTACAATTTCATTGAAGTCTGTATTATAACCCAGAGTCATTATGATCACAGATGCCCTTCCTATTTCTCCTTCCTTCCCTTTCCTATCTATCATCTATCTATTATCAATCTATCTATCTATCTATCATCTATCTGTTATTGATCTATCTATCTATCACCTATCACATATCTATCACATATCTATCATCTATCTTCTATCTATTTATCTAATAATCATCTATATATCAATCAATCTATCATCTATTTATCTATGTACCAATCATCTATCAATCATCTATCTATCTATCATCTATCTATCTATCTATCTCTTTATCTGTATAACAATCATCTATGTATCATCCTTCTATCTATCTATATATCTATCTATAATCATCATCTATTATGTCTATCATCTATCTATCTACCTATCTATCTCTTTATCTGTATAACAATCATCTATGTATCATCTGTCTATCATCATCTATTACCTGTCTATCATCTATCTATCTATCATCATCATCTGTCATCTATCTATCTCTCTATCATCTATCTATCTATCTATCTATCTATCTACATACCTACCTATCATCTATCTACCTATCAATCAATCACTCTCTATCCACCTCATCCTTGTTATTCTTCCATAGTCAAACATGAAAAGATCAGATGGAGGGGATGGGAGGTCAACACCTTTATTGTGATTTTGCTGCTGTTGACTGGATGGTTGTTCTTCTGCAACTAGTGACCAAGTGTGGGCTCTGTCCTGGACTCTGATGGTACAGTGTTTCTTCTTTAATAATTTCTTTCCATGAGGAATTTTTTTGTCAATCTTTAAAAGTGTGTAAGATGGTGAGAAATCATCTGTGTTCCTTACTGAGCATGTCTTCATGTCCTCAATTGCCTCCATGAATTTCTAGTGACTAGTTTTGCTGAGTACAGAATTGTCAGTTAACAGGTCTTTCCTTCAGCACTCAAAGTATTTTGCATAATTTCTTATGGTGTCCATAGACTCAGATAAGAGAACATCCAAATTATTTTTACTGATAAATAGGCAAGTGTAGTTTTTAACAAAGTATTGTTTCTTTGTTTTTAGTTTTAAGACACATGATTATTATGTTTTGTGGCACAGAATTTTGTTATTTAGTTTGCAGTTTTCTTATACTCTTGAATTAGGACCTTCTCAGCTTTCAGCAGATTTGGGTAGTTTTTAGTCTGTATTTAGAGCATTCTTTCTGGTCCACTCTTATTGTCCTACTTGAATTTTGCTTGTGAATTTGTCGTTGTTATTGTTACTATTGCACAGAACCCCAGAGCTCTGCTCAATTTTTCATCCAGTGGATTTTCTGTCAGCTCTTGGTATTGACTAAAACGTATCGACTTATTCCCAAGTTCGCTGATTGCATCCTCTGTCATTTCTGTCCTACTATTGAGTTCATTCATCAGGTTTTCACTTATTTTTTTCCCCGATTCTGTGAGTCTTGATTCTTTTTATTCACTTTTGTGTCTTTGTTGGGATAACCAGTTCTTTGCATTTTTGTGAAGAAACTTAATAAGAACACTGATGCTCTTTTATGACCGCTGCTTTTAAATTATTGTCAGATAATTCTAACCTATCAGTCATTTTGATATTAGCATGAAGCCTTTGTTTATTTAAGGTATAATTTTCTTTTTTTGTTGTTGTGAAGGTGATTTTCAGTTGTGCCTGGGTGTTTGTTAATGACGTGGGGAGATTCCGTACTCGAGTCAATCTTTTATCTTATTAGGCAATAGTTCCGTTTAGGTTTTTCATTCAGATCCTGGACTAACTTTGTGGCCTACGGTTTCAGTGACATGTTAGGATTTATAACTAGTCAGTTTTGTTTGCTGTACTTGCTTTGTGATGATGCTGTGACTGCCACAGTCCTTGCCACACTGCCTCAGGGGCCGAAGGGACTTGCCTAGCCTGGGTGCTCAGTACAGCTACGTGGAGAAGTGTGCTCCAGGTTCCTGGAGTCAAAAAGACCTTCTAGGCCAGGCACTTGCCTGGCCACATCCCCTTTCCCAGTGTCCATGTCCATAGAGTGTCCCTAGATGGATGATGGACAAGGGGAGTCTCAGGTCCATAGGGACAAGGAGGTTTCTTGGACTAAGCTGTACATTATGGCTGCTTAACAGTTTCATCTACTTGAATGGGCCTGTCTCAGAAGCCTGAAAGAGAGGAGTGTGCCTTCCTGATCATTATTGGCAGGGCCCCCACTAATCCCTTTTGCTACTGTGTACCACTCCAAGGCTTGCTTGCTTGATATTACTGAGACTCCCAGGAGTTTCACAGAAAAGATGAATCTATTGAGCCACTTTCTCTTTGCTGGCTTGTCAGTAAATGCCAACTATGGGGATATTCTTTTGGGTGAAAGTGACATAACAGAACCTATTGCTGTATTATTCTTCTAACACTGGCGTCCCAAGTCGGTTCATCTTCTTCTCAACACTTTTCCTTTGTTTGTCTTTTGCAGTATTTGCAGGGCAGCAGTACATAACAGGGAGGAACAGGGAGAAATGAGCTGAAACCATCTCACCACTCTGCCTCACCTTTAGGCTACATTTGAGGCCCACTGGTATGTCCACAGAAACCTCCATAGTGATGTATTTACCTTCTCCATGGGACCTGCTCAGCTTCTACTGATGCACAGCCCGATGGAATGGTTAAGGAAAATATGGATTCTATTCATTGTTTTCTCTCTCTGTCTCTATCAGCAAGGTTCAGTTGATAAGTTTAGGTTAGAGTGCTGAGGCAGCTACCTAAAATCACTTGCCCTGTGTCCCGACAAAATTTCCTCAGTTCTGTTTGTCTCAGACAGAGATTTCTGCAATGACATTCAGACAGGAGATTTTTAAAGCATGTTTTTCTTTTCTAAATTTATAATAAATTGCCTGGTTTTAAGACATTGCTGCTAGCCAGTTAACACATTAGTTTCCTTCTTACCATAACCCAATGCCTAAGGTATGAAAGATATGTGCTATTTCCCTTTAGGGTTCAGATTCTGAAGCTTGAGCCTGCTGGACAAGGTTGTAGTCTAAATAAATTGCCTGCTTCCTGGCTTCCTGTCTGATCCTTACTGCAACAGTTCAGGTGCATTGGCAGGGAAGGCCTTGGCCTCTCCTGGTGGCTGGATGATTACTTCCATTTAATAGCACCCAGGCATTTTGAGCTTGCAAGAGGAAGGACTTACCCAGTGTCTTGGAGGTACTACACCCCTCCTTATGCCCCCACCAACCAGGCAGTGGACCCTGAGGGAGACAGATATCAGAAACAGGGATTTAGAACATGGCTCAACTGAACAGTGGACCTGGCTCCACTAGGAGATGGACCAAAATTGATAGAAGAGAAACTTGATCACCTCCTTGTAAGGATCCAGAGTGCCCTCTGACTAGACATTTCCTGGAAGAAGTCAGAGCTGAAACAGGCATGGGTCTGTGGGGGGATGGATGGGGTTGCACCACAGTAGTCTTGTGTTAGAGTTTCAGGCAGGAAGGATGAAACTGTGATCCCTTTTGGTTAGTTATCTGGAATATTTGTATATAGGTTGTAAAGATAGCCCTGAGCAGTTTATATAGGTTATAAAGATAGCCCTGAGCAGTGTATATAGTTTATAAAGATAGCCCTGAGCAGTGTATATAGGTTATAAAGATAGCCCTGAACAGTGTATATAGGTTATAAAGATAGCCCTGAACAGTGTTATATAGGTTATAGAGATAGCCCTGAGCAGTGTACATAGGTTATAGAGATAGCCCTGAGCAGTGTATATAGGTTATAAAGATAACCCTGAACCATGTATACAGGTTATAAAGATAGTCCTGAGCAGTGTACATAGGTTATAAATATAGTCCTCAACAGTGTATATAGGTTATAAAGATAGCCCTGAGCAGTGTATATAGGTTATAAAGATAGCCCTGAGCAGTGTATATAGGTTATAAAGACAGCCCTGAGCAGTGTATATAGGTTATAAAGACAGCCCTGAGCAGTGTATATAGGTTATAAAGATAGCCCTGAGCAATGTATATAGTTCATAAAGGTAGCCCTGAGCACTGTATATGGGTTATAAAGACAGCTCTGAACAGTGTATATAGGTTATAAAGATAGCCCTGAACAGTGTATATAGGTTATAATGAAAACAGATACCTTGAGTCTAGCCAGTTACTCTTTTTGTCTGATGCAAGGCATTGAATTCAGTTGATTTACAGAAAAACAAATGTTTTTATAAACACTGTGTTACTAAATGTCCATGTGCTGTTTAAACTCAACGGAGAAGCTGACTGGAGCTGGGAGAGGGAGCACTGCAGATTCAAGTTTGCTTGTCTCTAAATGTCCTGAAGACATCTTTCTGGAGTCAGCTGGCCCCTTGAGGTTATGACAGGGGTACGACCACAGAGAAACCAGAGTAAAGGTGTTATTGCCCTTGGAAATGACTAAGGGCTAAGCAATTTCCAAGGAGGTTACTATTATTTATCTCGTGATATAGAAATGCCTGTAATAAGAGCAATTAATGAGATGCTTTATCTTGTCACAGTAATGGGCAACAATAGGAAAAAGTAGCCAATAAGGACTGATGCAGATATAAGTACTAAGGTTTCTTTACCTAATTTATACCCTGGATATATACCCACAAGACTCATCCTACCGCAAAGATGCATGATGCACATCCATGTTTATTGCAGCTCTCTTCACAATAGTGAAGAGCTAAAACCAACCCAAATGCTCCTCAACAGACAAGTAGATGATAACATGTGGTTCATCTACACTATGGAGTACTAAAGACAGATGACATCAGATACAATGAAATATAATAAAGTTGCTCAGTTTGCCTGCCAACTGAGGATTTGGTGTTAGCATCCACAAATGAGGGAAACCATTCACCTTTTTTTCCTCTGGGACTGTGTTACTTCACTTAGAATAATTGCTTCAAGTTCCATCGATTTACCAGCAAAGCTCATGAAGTCATCTTTCTTTACTGCTGCATAGAACTCCATCGTGTAGATGTGCCACATTTTTATTATCCAGTCATCAGTTGAGGGGCATTTGGGTTGGTTCCAGCTCTTTCTAATTTGTAATTTTGACTTATGTGTGGAGTGTATATATGCATATTTTGGAATAATATAAAATTAAAAAAATAAAAAAGAATTGGTATAGAATTGAATAGAATTTAGTAAGATGCTTGACAGTTACGTGATTGTGATTTGTAGAACTTTCACTTTGGAACCTTAAGCAATATTGACTTCAGAAAGAAACAAGATGAGGCACAAAAAGAATAAATGTGTTATTCATCTTTGTTCTAGTCTCTCTACTTAAATAACTGCCTTAATAAAAACCTAAATTAATCTCTGAATAAAAGAAAGATGACATCATAAACTTTCCAGGTAAATGGATGGAACTCAAAGCCATTACGCTAAGTGAAGGAACACAGTCCCAGAAAAACAAACAATGAATGATTTCCCTCATTTGTGGATGCTAACACCAAATCCCCAGTTGAAAGTCAAGCTGAA
This sequence comes from Rhizomys pruinosus, assembly GCA_009823505.1. Classification (NCBI taxonomy): domain Eukaryota; kingdom Metazoa; phylum Chordata; class Mammalia; order Rodentia; family Spalacidae; genus Rhizomys; species Rhizomys pruinosus. The sequence goes on along the minus strand of VZQC01013352.1, from coordinate 34,476 downwards.
CAACATTATTGTTGTTATCCGAAAGCAACTGTGTTGTTATAATGTAAATCTCTTAATGGGCTCTAGAATTGACCTGCCACTTATTTTCAGACTCTGTAATTACTGTATATGGGTGGAAGATATGTATTCATATTTTAGAGTAATATAAAATTAAAGGGGAAAATGTGAATTCCTAAACATATTTTGGAATCAACACACAGTTTATTCCAAGAGGTCATAATTTTGATGCATATGTGACAATTATATAGGAGTTTGTTGGAGCAATACCAAGGGGAGGGAAAAACAACAACATAAAGATGGGGCTAAAGAATTGAATGATACAGTTAAACTCTGCCCCAAACAACAAGCCTCTGCAGGGAAATACTTTGTAAAGACTGAGAGAAAGATACAAGACATGAACAGGGGTGGGATGGGGGCAGGGAGAGGGGAATGTGTCTAAATTGGACTGAAAGATAATGAATGAAATACACAATTTATCAATAAAGGTATCTAAAAAAAGAAAAAAACCAGAGTAAATAAAATAATTTTTCTTAGTCATAACTAGTAATCATCTTTTAATGGATTTAAGAATTTCAGCACAAAAATATATGTGTGAAAGACATCATAAGACCATCTTCCTAGGCACTCATGGATTGTTGTCTACCTTGTCTCTTCTCAGTCTGGGACTAAAGGCAAAATGGCCTTTACGGTTTGAATACTGATGAAGGCGTCAGAAGGCTGTAGCTTCTGGATGTATCATAGGACATGGTTATTACTGGAAGTGCAGGAGGTTCTTATCAAATGCATTTATTGGTACTTCCTCATCTACTGAATATTATAAACATCAATTTAAAATTGTTTTTCTATGTGTCTGCCAAACCTAAAGCGCAGTTTTGCTAAGCTGCTCTCTAAACCATATATATAAAGGGAAAAAAAAATGAACTGTCTTATGTTTTCTACAAAGTTTACCAGGTAACTCATGAAGACTAATAATTCCACAATGTAAACATAGCTATTAAGTTTTCTGTGTATGTAAATTGGATTCAAAATTCTGTTAATAATATTATACAATACTATCTACTGAGCCAAACAACTGTCAACTTCATGAGTTCAACTATGCCTACTTAACAAAAGGTCATCACAATTGGGCTTGTTAACTACGGACTTAAGTACAAACCAGAGGAATAATGCTCAGTAAACATCTAGTAATAAATCTCACTAAATTGCCACCTAATAAAGATTTAATTATTATGTGTACTTATTCTGACTGGATGAAGGCACATCCCACCAGGACTAAAGAAACCAGAGAAATAACAACAGGCTTGCCTTCACAGCTAAGAGCAAAGACAAGCACAAGGTATGCTCGTAATTAGCTCTATAGCATTAAAGTTACAGGTATCACCCTATGAATTTACCTGAAAGGAAACCACGACTTGCCCTGCAGAGCAACACCGTAGTCACATTACAACAGCTTCAAGTCACATTACAAAGATAAGGATATCCCACCAGGCAGGGCAGAAGCTTGAGGAGACCACAGTCCTGCTCCAGCTACTCCAGCTACTAGCTGGTCTACCCAGGGCAAAAAATTGCAACATTATTGGATTATTTTTTATAATGTAGTCATACTCAGTGTGATGCTTTGTCACCCCTAGCTTATGTCAACATTTCCCTATCAGAAGGAAAATGGTATTGCTGGAAACCACATCCTTAGGTCCCTTTACTCCATGAATGGGCATGAAATATGGACCGGAACCAGTCACCAAGGTTGCCATCACCACAAGCCCTGACCCAGCTGAGTCTAAATCTATAATAATTTGCCTGGTTTTAAGACATTGCTGCTAGCCAATCAATATGTACATTTCCTTCTCAAAGTAATTCAATGCCTAAGGTATAAGAAATATGTGCTATTTCCTTTTGGGGTACAGATTTTGAGGCTGAGCCCTCTGGAGCAGCCGCCTCACTGTAGACTCCTGGCTTCCTGCCTGATCTTTCCGGCAGCATAGCCTCTAACAGTTCTTCTTTTGGACGCCTCCTCGCGCTGCAGATAGTCCATCAGAACAGCTCCTGTATGCTTACCTTCCAGAACAATCACTCATGGAGAACGCACGGACACCGACACAGCTGCAGTACAGAAGGGCAATCAGCTCTCACTGCTCCCTTCTCTGCTAACCGTAGACTCTTGAGTGAGTCTAGCCAGCCCTCTGCCTTCTGCCTGCACCATTCTTGGTTTCCATGTGCTCACAACCTCCTAAGGTCAAGACAAGTTCTTCAGAAACCTTCTTGCTTTGCCCCTTGGAGCTCAGTGAGCAGTCTTCAGGCAATCAGAGCGGGTTTTTCAGCGCCTCTGTTTCTAAGCGTGGTTCTTTTTCATTGGTAGGTGAAGCAACTTCTTCCTGTTCTGGAAAGAAAACCAAATCACTTCTCACTCTCAGACGGTCCTGCAATTACATTTGCGCCTTCACAGAATTCCGGTTCTCTGTGCAGGTTACTGGGGGCAGTGGTTTAAGGACTTCAGTGTGCTATTCATGTATGGACACAGCCTGCTTTCTATAGTGTGAAAGCAATTGTTGTCTACTGTTTTCAGCTTTGGAGCTTTAGAAAAGTCTGAGAAAATGAAAGACATAGTCAATTTTCCAAGATTAATTCTGAGTATTCAGTGATATGCGCAAAAACATTCACAACATTATTCCATTTCAGGCAATAATTTTGATGTTAATTACAAAGTCCAAAGTAGGATGAAACACTCACACTTTTAACATGTGTTTAAAATACATAAAATATTTACAATGTAGCTAATGCTATATCATGTGTAGCTATTTTGGATACTATATGTATTCGATTTTGACATAAGAACATTTAAAAATCCTAACTGATAATGTGCATAAATTTAAAACTCTTTTGGAAGAACAATATAAATACTATATAAATATATACTTTTATATTTATAATATAAATATAAAAGGCGCTGGCTTACAGTAAAAGATAATGCTTTTCACAAGATCCAGAAAACAGGGTTGCAGAAGCCATGTTCCAGCTTTTGATGCAATTAAAGTTTTCTGGCACAGAGTTTAACATTTGCCAAGGACTGAACCAAACCAATAGCCATGGGATATGGTCCCATTCCACTACTTAAAGATCAGCAGGTGCTGAGTGGTTGGGTTAGTTTGGGGAGTCCTGGCAAGTTCCAAATGAAAGCTATTTTTATTTCTGGATATTTATTGCAATGTCCTGTAATTGTGCTGTCTCTCATATGGCCCTCAGCTGATGCTATACCCTTGATCTGCCTGAATTTTCCAGATGCAGAGTGCTGCCTACATCCCACACAATGGGATAACACTTGCTCAGGGCCCAATTTGCTCATAGTATAGACCCCTGGATGAACTTGTCTCCTTGTATTCTTTACAAGAAGAACAGTAAATGTTAAAAACAGTGCAAGACTTGCACAGACTTTTCTATCTCTCTAGAGCTCAAGGATGAAGTGCAGTAAGTTGGAGAATTAATGCTACCATACTGCTCAAATTACTGTAAAACCCAAGATGAATAGGGCATTACTAGTGCAGTCAAGAAGTAGATGTGTACAGAGAAGCTATTTCAAATATTAACAGTGGAATAAATACATAGAAACTTTTAAGGACCTTTTAGAGGAACTGACCCCTTAACCCACATGCTTTGTGCATCTGTTAATTCTCTGTAAGGTTTTAACTGCAAGCCAAAATTGAAGGTTGCTTAATTCTTATCCAACAAAATCTCAAATTGGAAGGATAGGCTGATATTTATGCCAGCTAGATAAAGCTCTCCAGTTTTTGAATTAAATGGAAACAAGCAATAAAATAGGGAGAAAATGCAATTAATCTCAAAGTAATCTAATTCTTTTGCTATAGTTGAGAACATAGTGCATTTAAAGTTCAAATCAATTTCCCAAGGTAATCAATATGACAGAATTTTAGAAATAAAAAAAAAGAATGTCTGGAAGCACGGACAAGCAGAGGGTACACAGCTGAAGCTTAGTTCAATTTCTTTTTTTTAATTTAATTTTATTTTTTTATGTGTATGAGTGTACTGTCTCCATGTAGGTTTGTGCACCTGTGTCGTGCAATGCCACAGAGGTCAGAAGAGGATGTCAGATTCCCCTGGAACTGGAGTTAAAGACGGTTCTCAGCCGCCATGTGGGTGCTTGGGATCGAACCCGGGTCCTCTGCAAGAGCAGTCGCTTCTCTTAACCAATAGGTCATCTCTCCGCCCCGCTTAGTTCAATTTCTACCCTCTTCTGTCAGATAGACACCTGTGAAGAATCTTGGACAACTTCTGAGCTCTCCTTCACCCACCTGTGCTGTGCTCGGTTAACCAGCAAGTCCCACTTAACTCTACTCATTTCTTATCTTGTACATCTGTTAACTCTTCCTCATCCTTTTGTCTTTATTTTTGCCCTTGCGATCTGTGCTCCATACAGCAGTAGCATTGCCAAGCCATGCATTGTTTTCTCCAGTGGTTTAAAAGTTTGAACCATCATTAATCTTTGAGTAAAGTTCAGATGCCTTAGCATGCCCTCCACGGCCCACTCTGCTTACTGAGGGCATGGCTTCCACTCTTCATATTCTGCCAGGTAGCTTTGCCCGCTCCTATTATTATTGTTTTGTACACGCGCAAAGCCTTATAGGACCCTTCTTCACCTCCCCCCTGCTTTCTTGCCAACCTGACACTCATTCTTTGACCCATGGCACAGACATCATTTATAAGATTTTTGCTCAACACCATCCCATCCCGCCCCAGATTTGGGGATGCTCCTCTTCGAATTTTGGTGTCAAACTATGCACAGCATAGGCTTCAGGTTCTCCAGGGGGCAATCCTTAAAGGAAGGGCCATGCTTTGTGGACCATCCATATTGCATTTTACAGGCGTCATGTGACATATGTCCACAAATATTTATTGAATGAATGAATTTATATCAGTCATTTTGCCAAAGAGACTGCATGGAAAACATAACACCATATTAAGCTATGTGACAAATAAGGTACACAGAAATCCGGGCTTAATGATGTATCATGGGCCCTCCACAAGACTTTTAGATTATTGAAAACTGACATAAAAGGTATTTCCAAAGATAAAGATTGTCTTTGGTAATAACTTTCAATTTTTACTAAGAATATTTTTATTAATAATTTCAGAAAACAATAGAATATTTGAAAACTAACAATAAATCACTTGGACTACATATAACTATTTTATAATTGTGTATCCTATACCATTTTTCCTTCAGAAAAGTTATATAGTCATTAAACACTACCTTTCAGATATAATATTTATATGTGTATAAATTTACATATATGTCTGTGTGAGTCTTGTAGTGTCTCTTCAATTGCTGTGAAAAAACACTCTGACTGGGGGAGGAAATGATTTATTCAGCTTACATCTCCTGGGTCACAGTTCATCACTCAGGGAACCCAAGGCAGGAACTCAGGGCAGGAACCTGGAGGCAGGAGCTGAAGCACAGGCCATGGAGGAATGCTGTTTACTGGCTTGCTCCCCTGGCCCATGCCCAACCTGCCCTCTTATACAGTACACGACAACCTGCTCAGGGTGGCAACACCCATCATTAGTGGACTGGGCCCTCCCACATTGCTCGACATTCAAGATAATACTCCACAGAGGTGGCCACAGGCCAGTCCAATGGAGCCAATTCCCCAACTGAGGCTCCCTCAACCCAGGTGTGTCAAGTTGACACTAAAGCTATGCAGCGCAGTGAGTATACACATAAATATGAACAAATCCAAAACCGTGCCAAGGCTATGTGCTTTGTTCAGCTAACTTGGGAACTGAGTCAGGCAGGTGTCTGACATCTGAGGTTCCAGTGTTTTTCATGAGCTCACCACTGATTCAATAATAAATGGTTTATAGTATTCTATAGTATTTTTCCTTCTCATTAAATTAGTTTTTTCTGCTTTGGAACTTAGACACTCTTGTTGTCTTATTGTATCTTGTTATCTGGATGATTACTTGTGCCCCAAATCCTTTTATGTGGAGCATGGAAAAGATGAATTCGCTTCTCCCATGGAGAGAAGAGGAACAGCTTGTATTCCTTCCTCGGAGATACAATCTACTGAGTAATTTTCTTCCTTTTTTCTCTGGTCTTTTGCTCATCTAGATGGAGATGATGTTTGGGCACAGCATAATCAGTTCAGATTTCAGTTAATAACTTAGGATAGGATGTCTGGTCCTTGACTATTTTTGTTATTTCTATCATAAGGAATGTTTCATATATTTAAAACCTAAGTATTGGATCCTAGTGGCTAACAACATGACAAGGAAGATGTTCTACTCAAAGTCTGTTTCTGGGCTATTACCATATGGTCAAGATGTAGCCTGGCCTTTCTTTACAACAGCAGAGATGATGAAAACTGGTTGTAGACTACACATCACCGAGACACCTTTGAAGGAGGAAAGTAAAGAGTGGGTTTTGGCAGTGGGTTATGACAAAGCTAAGATTCAGCTTTAAATAAATAGATGGTCTCATTTATTGAGGTAGGGAACTAGAAATAGGTAACAGTGGAACAAAAGTAAATGTGCAGCTTTGGACTGACTTGACTTGTGTATAGAGATGTAACATGCTTGGGAGGCAAGAAGAGAGGCCTGGCTGAGGAGGACACTGGAAGTCGTAGGTATTTGAGCCTGGGTAAATTAGTTATCTGGAGAAGAAAAGAAGAAAACAAAGGAGGCATGGTTGCTTTGTTGTTGCTTTTGTTTAAACATTTTTTTTTTATTTATTTCCGTATGTGTATGAATGTACTGTCGGCATGCAGGTCTGTGCACCCGTGTCGTGCAATGCCGCGGAGGTCAGAAGAGGGTCTCGGATTCCCCTGGAACTGGAGTTCTCCTGGAATTGGAGTTTCAGACGGCTCTCGGCCGCCATGTGGGTGCTGGGGATCGAACCCGGGTCCTCTGTAAGAGCGGTCGGCGCTCTAACCGCTAGGCCATCTCTCCAGCCCGTTGCTTTTGTTTTAAATAGAAGAGACTGTGATGGGAAGGAACTGGTGGGGCTGGGGAAGCTGAAGACAGTTGTTGGAGTGATATCCCTGAGAAGAAAGAAGAAACAGGGTGTAAGTTATTTGAAGAAAGACTGGCCTTTTGTTGGCTAAGGAACATTTTTTGTGCTGCAACAGAAAGATAACAGCAAAGGTAAGCTCTAGGCACGGAGCTGCTTGTGGTCTATCATAGGAAGTTGAAGGAGTGAGTTCCAATCTGGTAGCTAAAGTTTAGTAAGAAGTCAATAGGGGCTGGAGAGATGGCCTAGTGGTTAAGAGCACCAACTGCTCTTACAGAGGACCCGGGTTCCATCCCCAGCACCCACATGGCGGCTGAGAACCGTCTGAAACTCCAATTCCAGGAGAACTCCAGTTCCAGGGGAATCCAACGCCCTCTTCTGACCTCTGTGGCATTGCATGACACGGGTGCACAAACCCGCATGCAGACAGTACATTCATACATATACAGAAATAAAAAAAAAAGAAGTCAGTAGCCAGATATTTTCTTGGTCTCTGATAGTCATATGGGTCACATTTTTATGGCACGATGAAACACACATGCCTTATACTACAGGGATATTTTTTAAAGCATATGCCTTACCGTTAGTTCTTTTTCGAAATTATCTTTTAGAAGTTTGTATTTCTTGGGGGACTAGTATAAACTATTACAAATTCTAGACCCTTAGTGAATAAAGACAACAAAGGCTGAAATGCTACTTAGTACATAGCACTCTGAAACTAAACTGAAGAGACAAAATGCTATAGCTAACAATAATTCCCTGAAGATTTTATTTGACACAGTAGCTCTTTCTCACTAAAAGATTTAACCTTTAGTATTCTCTTATTATATTTTTTTCCCAAAGCCATTCTCAGAATACTGCCATTGTCTGGGCAGATAACTAATGAACTTCCTTTTATGATAGAAGCAGTGTTAAAGCTGAGATAAGAATTGAACCTTTTCTATGAAATTGTTAGACACACACAGCAAAGGACAAGGACACTAACCGCAGACAGATGACTCTCATACAGCAAAGCTACTTCTCTCAGAGATGCAAGATTGTGGGAAGCTGTAGCTATGGCCCAAGGCAAAAACATGCTGTGGAAGATTGTCATGGAACATTGGGCGCTGTTCCTAATCTCAGTACACTCATCCACAACCACTGGAGCCCTATTTCACTTCAGATGTATTGGCTTCATTTGGAATACTTAACGTCAGTGTTCAAAGTGTCCTACACTTAATATTAAGAGATAGAGAAGCTGGTGTAAAATCAGAGTAACCGACACAACATTTTGGCTCTAGTTCCCACAGCTCTCTAACTCTCTAAACAGATTTCCGTGCACGTTCTTATCCATACCATGCTCATCCCACCCCAGACCCTGCCTCATGGGCCCTGAGGCACAGTCTATCCATGGAGATTTAGTCTTGACGAGTCTGTGACACTTCAGGGAAAGAAGGCTTAGAGAAGTGAAATGGCTCCAAAGTAGGAACTGGATTGTGAGGAGCTAACCAGAGGCCATCGGAATCCAGAAAATGAGCAACTGAAACAGCCGAGATAAGAGGGAAAAGTGGAAGGAATGGTGAGCATTGAAGAAGAGGCCGTTGAGACGGTCAGGACTGGGGAAGGAAGCATTTCATATTTCAATATTGAGGCCTGTGTTCTCCAGGAAGCCCATGTCTAAGCCCCTCCCTGATGATCAGCTTTCTTCTGGTGTGGCACATGAACGTGGCCTGAAGAGGAGAGAGGAGGGAGGAGGAGGCCCCAGAGGACAGTGCTCAGGCAAGCCCAGGCTGGGCTTCCCTTGACTGATGAGCTCAGCACTGACTGGCCAACTCAGCAGTTGACCTGCAGTATTTTTGCTGGCCTGTTGTTCATTCCTTGTCTTTATTAACAAAAAGATGAAAAGGAACCCAAATAGCATGTTGTCCAAAGCTGTGTTTTATGGTCAGTTGTTCATCACGAGCTCTCTAAAAGTAAGTGACACATGCATGGAAAAACAATAGAGGAATGATGTGAGATAATAAACAAAGGGCCACAGTGAGTGAGCCCCTGAGGCTGGTTGGGCTGTGCTGGAAACTTGGGGTCACATCAGCAGCGTTTGCTTTGGGTCAGCTTGTTAGTTCTTAAACTAAACAAGAGAATTTCATTATGATATCTGGAGATGTCATGGTTCCCTGGAGCCCTGTGGTTCTGTGCATTTAATCAGTTGGTAGGGAGTCAGAAAGCGCTTTTGAGTACTGCAGACAGTTTATCGAACTTTGCTGGTTTCTCAGGGACTCCTCCAAGCTGACTGGCTGCCTGTGTCTTTGTGATTCCTCCTCTCAGCTAAGCAAAAGCACACTTATTTTCTTACATTTTAAAAACCCTCTCTCCCCATTCCAGTTGAATACTTCTTTCACCATATTTCTTCACTTTGTTATTTTTGTAATAGTCTATGCATTCTTGTAATCCATCTCAAATCTCACCCCCAGGAAATCATGAGTTAGTTTTGATTTGATTTTTTCAACCTTTTGTTTTGGGCCTTTGGAAACAGTGTCACCCTGTAGACCCAGCTATCCTGGAACCTGCTGTGTGGCCTAGGCTGGCCTTGATCTGATAGAAATCTACCTGCCTCTGCCTCCTGAGTAGTGGGATTAAAGGCCACCCTCAGCCAGTTGGTTAGGAGAACTCCTGTTAAAAATCTAACCAATAGGCTGGGTGTGGCTTTTAATCCCAGTACTCAGGAGGCAGAGGCAGGTAGATCTCTGTAAGATCAAGGCCAGCCTGATCTTTTTGACTGTCGGGGCTCTGTAGTTTGGGTCTTAAATGTCTCCTAAAGGCCTGTGTATTGAAGGCTTGGTCCCTGGCATGGAGCTACTAAGAGGCAGAGGAGACTTTGTGAGCCAGAGACTGGTGAGAGGCAGTTAGAGGCTGTGGGAGGATACTGGGCCTCTGGCTCTTCTGCTTTTTCTCCTTTCTTTCCACTCATTCTTCCTCCTGTGCCTCTGCCATGATTGTTGCCTCACCATAAGCCCCCAAACAATGGACCAAATGACCATGGATGGAAACTTAAAATTATGGACCAAAACAAACCCTTTCTCTTTGGTCCTATCAGGTAGTTGTTATAGTGGAAAGCTGGCTGCTGCAGGACATTCTTCCCATTTCACTTTCAGTGATAGGAGTCTCAACTGTACTGCAAAATCCACGTATGGCAGATTTTCCCCCTATCCAGTAGGTACCTCAGGGCCTTAGGCATGTATTATGCTGCTCTTTGAGGGGAGGACCACTTTTATGGAACATACAGAATCAAACCTAGACCATTAGTCCCATTCTCAGTGGTCGGCAGCTTGCCTAGGGATCCTAAGGTTTGCACAGGGAGCTGCTTCCTGCCTGTGGGGCCCCTGGGAATTGCTTCTAGGTCACATAGTGCTAGCATTAGTTGTGGCGACTTCTGAACCTTACATAGCCATGTTTTTCAGCCTCAGGGTCTGATGTGAGAGCTGGAAGGGCTGGTGAGGATAACTCCCAGTCCTAATCATTCATCCTAGATGCCTCTCCAGTTCTTCCTCAGTCTCTGATTCTCAATGTATGCAGCACACAATCCTCGCTTACTCAATCACCACAGGGCTAGTCTTGAGAAATCAGGACACCTTTCTTAGAAACTCTCCAGAGAAGCTTTTATTACACATTGGTGACACATTCTTCACTAAGGAAATAAGAATAATTTTCTTGAGGAAACAAAACAAACCTAGTGTACACTCAAGTGATATTATGTAAGGTTTTACTATCTAAGCAAAAAGGGACAGAGTTGAATAGCATTCTGATTATGCTATAATAACATGTCATAAGTCTAGAGATGATTGACAGCTAAATTCATACCACAGCTTTCTTCTTTTTTCTATGGAAGAGTAAGTATAATTCTTTTAGCTATTGAAAGTTGCATATTTCATAAACCCTTTAATCAACATTGTTTTCCTTCTAGTATTTTCCTCCATGTCCCCACGTTTCTGTTTAAAATTAAGCCCAGCACTCTGTGTCTGTGAAAGCTCTGCTGGGGCCAAAGGATGCTGCAAGCTCCTATCCGAGTACTAAATGTCATTTTGGCAACTACTTAACCTTCGCCGAATTTAGGTTCATAATTTTTGCACCCATGTTGCTTTGACAAATCATGCTCAGTGCTGTTCCATCACAGATATCTACACAGCCACCCCTTCTTTGAGATGCCAGTATCTCAGATGGCTTGATTCTTTCCTGTAATAAGTATTTCTTGATGCTTTAATTCCCCAAGCATATGGTGAGGGAATGAGATGTTAAGATGAGATATTATCGCACAGACTGATGCTAATTGACTATCCTTAGTTCATTCCTCCCATATCACCAGGGAATGATTTTGAAGGTGCTTTATAAAGCATCACTGAGCCTTTCAGATCATTTGATGTCATGCAGTTGCTTTCAGAGTATCTGCCTTTCCAACACCAGCACAGCCGTACAACATTGTGTGGGAAATACTTTTTTCCTTTCTGGGTCATTTGAGGCTGTTGTCCTTTGCGCAAGGAAATTCTGGCTGAGATCTGATAATGAGTGAATGGAACAGCTCAAATCTCAAGGAGTCTGCCTTTCAGTGAGCTTGACCCTGGGGCTTTTGTCAGTTTGTTGGACTTTTAGTTTCTATCCTGGGCCTCCACCTGTTGCAGTTAAAGTATATATTACTAAGTTGCCTAAGCTCTGCCTCAAAATTGGCTTGGTCCAGTCTGGGGGAGTTTGCCTGTCATAGCAAGAAGGCTGATGGTGATGGACTGGTTGTTTGCTTGGTTCAAGAGCTCACCAACATCATCAGAAACTTCACTCTGCCCTCTGACTCTTCTGCCTTTCAGTCTACATTTGTTTTTCTCACAGTTCCCAAAGAATTTGGCAGTGGCAACATCAATGATGTTACGGGCAAGACAGGAGAGCTGAAGGTCGGCAGCTCCTCTTTCTCCCTTTCCTAGAATTTGGAAGCTGCACTTCACTGACTGCATGGACACTGAAATAAAATATTAGTTGTTTTGAACTTCTGCTTCTATGGTTTGGAATAATTAATTACATAGCAATATAAGTGGTTTACCTTTGTTAGCAATAAAAGATAGAAAAGAACTGTATAAAAGAAATGAGACAAAAGAAAAGTAGGGAGGAGATGAGGAAACAGTTAGGTGAGAACCCCGAGTGCTTGATAGAAAGTCCTGTTGCTTTGCTGGAAGCAGTCCACTGATTTGTTCTAGCAATTTCAGCAGGCGATGGGAAAATTATGTAACAATGGTTAAAAATTCAGGAGAGGTTTAGTGCATTTTTGTAAAGAGAACGGTGGGCAGTATTATAAACAAATGACTCAAGTACAAATAAAATCATTAAAAGCTCCGCCCCTGTCACCACCACTTATGCAAACAAAATATTTGAATATAAGACACCTTAAATCAACTTGTAGATCTTCTGGGTATTAGAAAGAAGGCATAGTTGATGTCTATATCAGTTTCCTATTTCTACCATAACAAACCATGGTAACAAACACTGGCTGAAGACACCACAAATTTATTACTTTAATGTTCAGAAAGTCAGTATTCCAATATGAGCCTCAAGGACTAAAATCAAGAGGTTAGCAGGATTGCTTTCCTTCTGGAGGAGTGAGGGGCAGCTCATTGCTTTGCTTTCTCTTGACCTTTTGTGACATTCCCAGAACGCATAGGTCACTGGAAAACTCTGGCTCCCTGCCCTACCCCTGTCCTCAAAGAGCATCAGTCAACCTCTGCTTCCATCATTATTTCTCCTCTAACTGCCTTGATGCTGTGAGCTCTCTCTTACATAGACTGTGATTAAGACTGGCTCATCATAATAATCCTAAATAATCTTTCCTTCACAAAGTCTGTAATCTCTTCTTCAAAGTCTCTGTATATACAGGTTCTGAAGATAAAGATGTGGATAGAATTGGGGAACCACTCTTTCTACTATGTCTATTACCAGGTTGAGTTTCCACTTAGGATGTTGACTTGTTCTCATGCTCCTAAACCTGCAGAAAGAGCAGCATGGCCTAGAAAGGACTGTGCCCTGCTCCCCACATGCTTACTCCTTTTTAAAAATTTATTTATTTATATATTTTTTTATCAAATCTAGACCCGTGTCCCCCACCCTATCCCCCCACCGCACCGGAGCTCATGCATTCTGCCAAACATGCTTTTCATCTCTTTCTCAGCCTTTCTCAATATTCTCCATGTGGAAGTTGACTGTTTTGAGTAGAAGTTCACTGTTTCAGTCAGTTCTTTGATGCAGTCCTTTCTGTTGTTGCTATTGTTGTTGTTGTTGTTGTTTCCAATATGCATCACTCCCAACTGCTTTGGACAAAAGCTCAAGAGGCCTTGCACAAGAAATACTTACAACTAGGTAATTGGCACTAGCATCCACAGATGAGGGATACCATTCAACATTTGTTTTTCTGGGACTGTGTTACTTCACTCAGCATGAGGTCCTCTAGCTCCAGCCATTTTCCTGAAAAACTCATGATGTCATCTTTCTTTACTGCTGCATAGAACTCCATTGTGTAGATGTACCACATTTTCTCTATCCACTCATCAGTTGAGGGGCATTTGGATTGGTTCCAGCTCCTTGCTATTGTGAAGAGAGCTGAAATAAACATGGCTGTGCATGTATCTCTGTGGTGGGATGAGTCTTGAGGGTACATGCCTAGGAGTGGTATGATTGGGTCAGGTGGCAAGTTCATTCCAAGTCTTCCAAGGGTTCTCCACACTGCTTTCCATAAATGGCTTTTCCCACAACCTCTGCAGCACTTGGTAACATTTGTTTTGTTGATCCTAGCCAGTCTTACTGGAGTAAGATGATGTCTTAAAGTGGTTTTGATTTGCATTTCCTTAATGATTAGTGAGGTTGAACACTTCTTAAGGTGTTTCTCAGCCATCTCTAATTCCTCACTTGTGAAGTCTCTTTTCAGCTCTTTGCTCCATCTATTGAGTGGGTCATTTGTTTTCTTTCTTCTTTGTTTTTTGAGTAGTTTATATATTCTGGAAATCAATGCTTTATCAGATGTTTCTGA
>VZQC01013352.1:8457-18550 GCA_009823505.1 Rhizomys pruinosus | reverse complement strand
TTCAGCAGACTCTAGATGAAAACTTCCCCACTAAAAAAAAGCAAAGACCAATACAACTACAAGAAAGGCACATAGAACTCCAAACAGATAGATCAGAAAAATAAACTCTCATGCCACATCATCGTTAAAATGCTAGACACCAAAACAAAAGAAAAAATCCTTAAAAGCCACAAGAGGGAAACAAGCTGACCTTTAAGGGAAAACCCATCAGAACTACAACCGACTTCTCAGTGCAAACTATGAAAGCAAGAAAAGCCTGGAGCAAAGCATTCCCCGTGTTAAAGGACAATAGCTGCCAACCAAGGTTCCTATATCCAGCAAAAAAAATATGGATTTATAGGAAGGAGAGAGAAAAAACCTTCCATGACATAATAACAAGAATGAAAAATCAAATGGTCGGGGGCTGGAGAGATGCTCTAGTCGGTTAAGAGCAGCCGACACCTCTTACAGAGGGAAAACCCCGGTTTCGATCCCCAGCACCCACATGGCGGCCCAGAGCCATCTGAAACTCCCAATTCCAGGAGAAACTCCAGTTCCGGGGGAATCTGCGACCCCTCTTCTGACCTCCGCAGGCATTGCACGACTATCGGGTGCACAGAACCTGCATGAACCCGATAGTACATTGCATACACATACGATTAAATAAAATTAAAAAAAAAAAGAATACTGTCCGGAAAAAACTCCAATCCTTCAGAGATACTTGAAGCAATTCAAAAGACCGAGGAAAGGAACAACTATCCCCATAACATCCTAGAAAGAGAAATCATTAAAAGCATAAATGCAGAAGAAACCTAAACCAAAAACAAAAAATGGATAAACTGATCATATTTTTAAAAACATTAAAAAAAAAAAAAAAAAAACCTATCAGTCATAACCATAAATATAATGATAAATTCCCAATAAAAGAATCGGATGGCGAGGTTTGCGATAGGACAAAGACATCCATCGATATTTGCTGCTACACGACAAATACATCTTACCTCAAGGACAGGCCCCACCTTACAGTGAAAGGATGGGCAAGACTATTCCAAGAAAATGGTCCAAAAAGAAAGCAGAATGTTGTTGCTATTTTAATATTCAGACAAAATAGACTTCAACAAAAAAGAATCAGAAAGAGGGAAAAAAGCAGGCCATTACATTCTTATCAAAGGAAAATTCAACCAAGAAGATATTACAACCGTTCTGAATATATATGCCCAAACTCTGGTGCACCAAACTTTTAAAAGACAATTCTTCAGGACCACCACTCAAACACTAACCCAGAACACTAATTGTAGGGGATTTCAATTACCCCACTGAGTCTTTTGGAAAGGTCAACAGGACAAAGAAACAAACCAAAAGACCTTCAATGACGTATGATGCACCACCTGACCTCCCGGACCTCTACTGAATATACCCTACTTCCCACGAATTACACTTACTCAGCACCCTCGGGACACATTCCCAACTCGCCACCTGGGACCCAGCAGAAACCTCCCTACCAACCCAAAAACGCTACCCCATTCATGACTTCTATCACCACCGTGCAATAAAGTTCAACCTCAACCCCCGATCAGCCTCCTGCCTCAATGAACACATGCAGACACTAACCACCCCCCTCTTGCATCCTGACTGGGTCACGAAGAATCCACGCCCTCTAAAGCCTTCCTGGGACGTGCATGACCCTGACACTACTACATCAACAAATACCCTACGTGGCAAACTTAACAAAGCCTGTCTAAGAGGGACGTTTAGAGCCCTGGGTTGTTCACCTTCGCCACCCCTCCGCGCGCTCCGTGCAGCTCTCACCCTGGGCCTCTCCCGCACTGAGATTGCAACCCCCACGGCTTGCCCTCACTTGCCCTAGCCCGCCGGCCCTCCCCCCCCCCCTGATGGCCGCCCATCCCTGCCCTCGCCCCCCCCCGCCCCCCGGCCCCCCCATTCCCTGCCTCCCCCCGTTGGTTCTTTGACCGCCTCCCCCGCTAGACAGCCCCTCTCGCCCGTTACGCCAACGCCGCCGGCCCTTCCCCCCCCCCCCTCCTCCCCCTCCCTGCCCCCCAACCACACCATCATTCTCATTTTATTTTTTCCCTTCCTCCTCCTTCCCCCCTCCTTCCCCCCCCCTCTCCTCTCCCCCCGGATCTGATCCATACCACTCTCTTGCGATTCTTCTCCTTCCTCTATTCCTATGATGTGGAGGTTTGATCTTTTTATAGTGTCCCACAGTTCCTGGTTGTTCCACTTTTGTGTATTTTTAAATTTTTCATCATCTTTACTTGAGGTTTTTATTTGTTCTCTGTTATCTTCCAGGTCTGATCTTCTTTGTTCTGCTTCCTCCATTCTGCTTCTGAGGCTTTTTCCATTCCTTTCCTCTTTATTGGATGAGTGTTTGATTTCCTTTTTCATTTCCTCTTCTAATTTCTTTAGTATTTCTACTTCTTTTTGGAGCTTCTCAATCACATGCTTACACCTAAACAGCACATACATGACCATCCTGCCCCATCAGTCTGGAAATATGGTGTGATGTTTGGTCTTGTCAACTTCACTGGCTTTAGCTTCACCCAGGAGACACATCTCTGAGCATGTCCTGATGTCCTTGTCAGAGAGGATTAACTCAAAGCAGACAGGGCCTGACCTCCCTTCATCCTCTTTTCACCATCTTTCCAAGCAAGCCTGTCACTGATTCTAGGATCCTCCTCTAACATCATGCTCCAGCTTCTTTGGCTTCCCAATCTGGACTCAATACCATCAACTCCCCAGGGAGTGTCTAGCCTTTCATTGCTGTAATTAGGGCTGTTCAGATGACTAGCTTCTGGATTCTTCTGCCTGCATCAGCCATTGTTAGATTACTCATCCCCTATTGTGTAAGCCATTCTAATAACTGCACCCTTAATGAACTATATAGATACCTTCTACTGATTCTGTATCTCTTGAGCCCATTTTCTTAAACTGTGTATCAGAACCCGAATAGGCTCATGTAACGTGATGTGGGGGTTTTGACAGTTTTGACAGTAGTAAAAAGTTTATGAATGAGCAATGACCAAAATTTAATTCAAACTCAAATGCAGCAAATTGGTGATGTTTCTGGAAGCATCCATGTCACGTCACACCATTTCAGTACAGCCTTGGACCTGAAAACACGTGTTCACTTTGTGCTGTGAATGCCATAGTGAACACCACACTATCTGAAACAGCTCAGCTTCTGTCTGAGCCTATTGTATAGAGCCTATTTTGTAGAACACTGCAGTGTTTTTACTGCATCTTTCATCATCTTTACTTGAGGTTTTTATTTGTTCTCTGTTATCTTCCAGGTCTGATCTTCTTTGTTCTGCTTCCTCCATTCTGCTTCTGAGGCTTTTTCCATTCCTTTTCTGCTCTTATAGTATCCTAATGGTCCAATTATGGAAACTGATTTTTCATCCTTTTCTGATTGTCATTCTTTAGTATGGAAGCATCAAATTAGTATATTTTTGCAATGAATGGTGTTAGATGTTGAATTGAGAAATTGCTATTTGAGTTGCTTACAAGTTTCACTAAATATTCACTGAGCCAGGAATGGTGGCACATACCTTAATTCTAGCACTCAGGATGCAGAGGCAGGCAGATCTCTGTGGGTTTAAGGCCAGCCTGGTCTACAGAGTGAGTTCCAGATCTCCTGGGGCAACAGGGAGACCTTGTCTAAAAAAACACCAAAAATATACTGAGTGAATTTTGAATTGGAATTAGGAGAGAATTTCCAATAACTTTTGAAGTAGCACTAAACATTTTTGCCATTTTGTACAATGTATTTATGCCTCTTGGCATTGGTGATTGCAAAGCCAAACTCTCAATCAACTCTGAGATACACTGAACCTGCTCTCTATCTTGCAATAACAAACATTCATCCTGAATTTAATTCTTTTTTTTTTTTTCTTTCGTGTTTTTGAGACAGGGTCTCCTTGTAGTCCAACTGTCCTGGAACTTGCTATGTAGACCAGGCTGGCCTTGAACTCACAGAAATCCACTTTGGCTCTGCCTCTTGAGTTCTGGAATTAAAGGCATGCACCACCACATTTGGCATGAATTTAGTTCTTTACATAAGAATAATTGACTATATCAATCTCAGAATGTAACATTTATCTGAGTTTACAGGCATACCAAAGAATTTTTACAATGATTTTTTTTAACTTAGCAATGAATGTTTGAGTTGCAATTATGGATCTATATACTTGGGGTTGTATAAAAAGTTTTTAGACTAGAGGGCTACAAGTTTAAGAAGCCCTAGCCTACGACATGCCTGCCTAGTAGCAGTTCTCATATTTCCTGCAGAGATGGAGTAGCCAGTGTTGGGGGGTGGAAGAGGACAGAGTCCTTTAAGTTTTAATTTGATTTTTGAAGAAAGAAATCTTGGGGTTGAGGGTGTTAAAGTGCTTTACTAGCATTCATGGGATCCTAGGTTTAGCCCCATTACCAAAAATAAATGAAATGAAAAAAAAATAAATGAAACATTAAAAATTTTGGATGACTGTGCCTCAAATGGATTTCCCCTTTAAATTGCCATTTTTCTACTTTGCCCCAAATTCTCTCACTTCTCCCTTCTCACATCCCTTCTACAGCATCTATAAAATATGGTTCTGGCTTCTTAGAAATCCTAACATTTCAAATGATGGTAGTCAGAAATCCATTTAATTCACCTAACTGAGAAGAAAAAGAGCTTCAGTATGTCATATGGAATATAAGTTTCTGTTTAGACTTTTTATTAACTAGATTCCTTTTAATTCTGAACCTTACCAATATTAAAAAAGTATATTTGAACTAAAAATGTGAAAAACAATTTTAAAATGTTTTTCCAAAGTGTCCTTAAAGAGGAAATAAATTGAGTAATTTTTAATAAGACCCAATTTTACCTCATGTTGCAAACTGGTATTTTTCTTTATTGATTAACAATAAGCATTTTGTTTATTCAGCTCGCTGCAGGGTAGAATGTGGACTGTTTGTCACAAAATGTGGAGCTCATACATTTTCTGCATCTGCCTTATCTATGGCTCGTACTCACGTGTGATGTAAAATCTATAGCAGAATGAACTCCATGCAGGGATGGGTGAAAACTCTTAATGAGCACAAAGAGCCAAAAGAAGATAGAAGCCTCAGAACCCAAAGCTGCTCTGTGTGAGGTAACAACTCATCCACCCACCACTGTGGACTCCCTAAGAAAGAGGTAGAACCTAGGAAAAAAGAGAGAGGTACAAGGTAGATCTGGGAATAGCAGCTAAGACCAGCATGCACTTGGTGGTCAGGAGCTTAAGTGCAAGGATTATAATCTGTCCAGGTATAAAACTGCCTTATTATGCTTCAGATTTTTCAACTCCCAGCAACTAAGTTGAGGGGGTTAAATTTGGAAAGATGTATTTGAAAATATTTCTTATTAAAGCTTTTTTTTTAACTGCTGCAAATTCCATTTCCATTTAAATGGAAGCAGAAGCAGACAAATTGCTTTCCTCATGCTCTTCCTAGTTGTGTTTCTATGGAAATAGATTCTTGATTAGGAAGGGGAAAGTGAAAACAAAGCTTTATAACTGGTGGGGAAGAACTGAGGCATTTTAACCACTACCAGGTAATATAATGCAAAGTAGCCCCAAATCGCAGAAATAAATGCCCTACCTGCACTTAACCTTTGGCTTATGTCTGTCAAACACAGCACAGCAAGAATCCAGAACACCAACTTGCGAACCTTGACCACACAGCACAGCATCCTCCCTGGGTCTTGAAAAACATTTTCTCATAATTGTTTCCCCAGATATGACGGCTGCTTCAACATATGCATGCAAGGACATGGAGACTTTCTGTGATATTCATAAAAGAATACAGTCTAAAGGGAAAAGGAAATCACTAAATAGAGCTGAATTTCAAAGAGTAATAGCTTAGCATCATTCCACCTTCATATCCCAGTGGTCTTTACAAGCCAAATCTGCACTAGAAATGAATTGTGTTTATATTGTCCCATTCTGTGAAGAAGAGCTATAGAATAAAACTTCTATTACATAGACTAGGAGTGTCATATATCATTTTTTTCTAGGACTGTATTACTTCACTTAGCACAACAGCTTCTGGTTCCATTCATTTACCTGCAAATTTCACAATGTCTTCTTTCTTTACCCCAGCATAGAACACCATTGTGTAAATGTACCACATTTTCATCATCCGCTCATCAGTTGAGGGACATTTGGGTCACTTCCAGCTCTTTGCTATTTTGAAAAGAGTAGCAATAAACATGGTTGTGCACGTATCTCTTCAGGAGTGTTATGATTAGGCCAAATGGAGGATCATTTTTAGTTTTTAAGAGTTCTCCAGCTGGGTGTGGTGGCACATGCCTTTAATCGTAGCATCTGGGAGGCAGAGGCAGGCAGATCTCTGTGAGTTCAAGTCCATCCAGCATGGTCTACATAGCGACTTCTAGGCTAGCTGGGGCTAAAAGAAGACCCTGTCTCAAAAAAGCTAAAAGAAAAAAAAAAAAAAAGAAAAAAAAAGAAAAAGAGTTCTCCACACTGCTTTTCACAGGGATTGCATGGAGGAGTTTGCAATCCCAAGAGTAGTGAATGGGCATTCCCTTTTCTCCACACCATCTCCTGCTTTGGGTGTCATTTGTTTTCTTGATCATGGTCTTAACGGGGTAAGATGAAATCTTAAAGTGGTTTTAATTGCATTTCCTTAATTATTGACGATGTTGAACATTTCTAAAGATGTTTCTTAGCCATCTTTACTTCTTCTCTTGAGAAGTCTCTGTGCAGATATTTAGCCCATCTTTTAATTGGGTCATTTGTTATCTTGATCCTTTGTTTTTTGAGTAATTTATATACTCTGGATGTTAAACTTCTGTCAGATGTGTCACTGGTGAAGATTTCCTCCTACTCTGTGGGTTTTTTCTTCACTTCTTTGAGTGTTTCTTTTGCTGTACAGAAGCTTTAAAAAACTTGGGCTGGAGAGATGGCCTAGCGGTTAAGAGCACCGACTGCTCTTGCAGAGTCCCCGGGTTCGATCCCCAGCACCCACATGGCAGCTAAGAATGAACCGTCAGTAACTCCAATTCCAGGAGAACTCCAGTTCTAGGGGAATCTGAGACCCTCTTCTGACCTCCGCAGCATTGCACAACACGGGTGCACAAACCTACATGCAGACAGTACATTCATACACATACAAAAAAAAACAAAAAACAAAAAAACTTTAAGGAAGTCCCACTTGTTGACCTTATTTCTTGTGCAACTACTGTCTGGTTTAATCTTTTCCTGTGCCCATATCTTGTAGATTACTGCCAATGTGCTAGCTCTTTCAGAATTTCAGGTTTCACACTGAGGTTTTTGATCCATTTAGGGTTGACTTCTGTACAAGGTGAAAGGTAGGGGTTTAGTTTCATTGTCTACAAGTGGTGACCCAGTTCTGCCAGCAGTATTTAAAGATTCTTCCTTTCCTCCATTGAGTGTTCTTGGCCCTTTTGTCAAATATGAGGTGGCTGAAATTACATGTGCTCAAGTTTGGGTGTTTGATTTTGTTCCATTGGCCTGTGGGTCTATTTTTGTCCCAGTATCATGCTGTTTTTTATGACTATATCTCTGTAATAGAGTTTGAAATCTGGCATAGTAATTCAATGCACATTATTCTTTTTGCTAAGGGTTGTTTTGCCTATCCAGAGTCTTGTGTTTTTCTATATGAATTTTAGATTTTTCTCTATTTCTGTGAAGAAAATCATAAGGATTTTGATGGGGGTTGCATTGAATCTATATATGACTTTGGGTAGGATGATCATTTTTACTATAATAATTCACCTAATCTATGAGTATGAGAGGTCCTTCCATCTTCTGATATCTTCTATCTCTTTCAAGGATTTAAAATTTTCATTGTAGAGGTGTTTAGTGTCTTTGGTCATGTTTTGTCTGAGATATTTCTTTTTTTCAGGCTACTGTGAACAGGAGAGTTTCCAGGTACTCCTTCTCCAAATGCTTGTTATTGGCATATAGAAAGGCTACTGATTTTGGTAGATTAATTTCATAACCTGCCACTTTACTGAAATGGTTAATCATTTCTAGGAGGTTTCTGGTGGAATTTTTGGTGTCCCATAAGAATACTATCATGTCATCTTCAAAAAGGGATAGTTTGACCTCCTCGTTTCTAATTAGCACTCATTTAATTTCCTTCTCTTGTCTTATTGCTCTAGCAAGAGTTTCAAGCACTGTATTGAAATGGAGTAGAGATAATGGGTAACATTGCTGAGTTCCTGACTTTAAGGGGAATGCTTCTAATTTTTCTCCACTTAGAATGATGTTGGCTGTGGGTTTGTTGTATATCGCTTTAATTATATTGAGGAATGTTCCCACTAGTTCAATTCCCTCTAGGACTTTAAATATAAAGGCATTTTGAATTTTATCAAAGGCCTTTTCTGCATCAATTGAGATGATGATGTGGTTTTTGTCTTGAGTCCATGTATATGATTTATGACATTTATTGACTTACATATGTTGAACCATCTCTGCATGTCTGGAATAATTCCAACTTGATCATGATGGATGACTTTTGATGTGTGCCTGTATGAAGTTTGCAAGTATTTTTATGAAAATATTTGCATTTGTATTCGTTAAGGATATGTGTCTATAGTTTTCTTTTTTGGTTGTATCTTTGTCTGGTCTTCGTATTAGAGTGATGCTGGCTTTATAGAAGGAATTTGAGAGATTTCCCCATGTTTCTATCATTTTGAATAATGTAAGTAATATTGGTTGTAGGTCCTGTTTAAGTGTATGATTTAATTCTGCTATAAATCCATCTGGACCTGGCTTTTTTATTTGGGAGGTTTTGTATTACTCTTTCAATTTCCTCATATATTATGGGTCTGTTTAATCTGTGGATATCTTCTTGGTTATGTTTTGATGAGTCCCGTGATTTCAGATATCATCCATTTCTTTTAGGTTTTTAAGTTTAATAGAGTATAGGGTTTTTTTCTATTACTTCTTTATTTTTTTCATTTTTAACAATAAGTAATAATTTATGAGTACAAGCATCCTTCATGTAAAACCAATTTGCAAGCAGTTGTGCCCAAACCCACACAGCCCATGGGTCCCACCAACCAGCTGGGGGGGCTTATATGTTCAATCAAGTTGATCAAATGAGTGTCCAGACTATATTGCTGTAGTTTCACCATTCACCCCAATCGCAGCCCTTACATTCTACCATGACCCCTCTTCTGCAGATTGTTCCCTAGGCTTAGAAAAGGGGCACAGGTGGATGAGAAGCAAAACAGTCTACTTTCTCTGGAGCTGTTTTTTTGGACTCTGATCAATTCTCACTGTTTCCTTTCATGGGCTGACAGTTTGTCCAGGAATAACCTTTCAATCCTACTAATGAAGCACAAGCAATTAGATATATAGGTATTTAAACAGTACTAATTGTTATGGTAGGTTACTTTGGTATAGGAACAGATGTTTGGATGGTATGTTAATCCATGAATTACATTTTTTCTGTTAAATATGACAGGGTGTTACCGTGGCTTAACATCTCCTAACCATTAGAGGATGTAAGCTTGTGGCATCAGCCATGGGTTATTCCTCCAAGGAGAGAGTTAATAGCCAACTAGATTTGGGATATACAGGCATATGGCTGCCACTGTTGTACAGTATTTCCAGGCAGGTGAGGTGTAGCTGGTGCTGACGGAGGAGTCTTGCTTGACTCAAGGAGACCTATATTTGCTTTATTGGTTTAGTGGCATTTGGTAACACTCTCTAGTATTCCAGAGACCAACTGTACACTTGCAAGTGCAGTCTCATTACATCTTTCCCATGCTTATATCAGGTCTTCAACAGCAGGACCTTATCTCCTCTCTTCTTGCAGGCATCCCAGTTTACAGGCAAGAAGCCTTTACCTTTTGGGGGGCTTGGATTCCCTGGCCAACATCTCCTTGGTAGAATAATCCATTGCTGATATCAGAGCCCTCCCGTGTTAATATATTTTGCTTAAGTGCATAGCTTAAGGAGACTTTAGTATTACATTTGGTTCTGAATAGAGAATAATCTTTTCACAGTTCCTCTGTCTATTAGTCAATTAAAGAAGGCAGTTTTACCGGTTTTATAAGAGATTACCTTTATAACAGTTG